>PIJE02001979.1:22662-70162 GCA_002895965.2 Coryphaenoides rupestris | reverse complement strand
TCCTCGCCTCACGGCCGCCGGTGACAGACTGCAGCGGCTCCACGCAGCCCTGAACACGAATTGTATTGCCATAGAGGATGAATGAATAGCTAGCCCCCGGTGGGCGGTGAGACACGAGTGTGTGTGTGGGTGTGTGTATGTGTGTGTGTATGTGTGTGTGCTGCTATCATCGACTAGTTACCAATTACTCGTTCCTATTTTATGCTCGTATAAGAATATTCCTGTGCTGCACGCAGGAGTGAATGGAGAGTAAGCATTGCATTGTACTTGTTACATATGGCAAGGAAGACATCTTGAGTCTTGAACATGCGCCGGTGGACGCTCTCCAGTGGTGAGGAGGCACAAAGGAATGTACAGAAGGAAAAAAGCTAAATATAAGCCCCCCAGTTTTGGTTTGGTTTTGTTGATGGTTAAGCTGTAGTGAAGGCAAATGTCCTTCAGGGAGTGGAAGGGAGAGAGCGAGGAGAGAGAGAGAGAGAGAGAGAGGAGCGAGAGAGAGAGGCAGAGAATATGATTCTGTCGGCGAGCAGTGGTTTTTTAATCTCAGAATATTCTGTGGCACATTTGAATAATACAATATTTCTAACAAAATAAATCACATATTTCCCCGTATTGACCGACACAACATACCCATGACCTCTCTCTCCGAGAGGTCAGGGAGAGAGACGTGTTGGCTGAGAGGTGTGCGGTCAAACGTCAAACCCGTCGACTCAGAAGGGACTCTGAGTGATTTGACAGCAATAATAATAATAATAATAATAATAATGCGCCTTTGTCCGCGTTTCATTTTCTCCCCGCCGTGACGTGTTCAGCGGTGAACTCTCGGTCGTCGCCGCCGCCGCCGCCTTCGCTTTTGACGCGGTAAATATTTCACGCGGGTGACATGCCTGCAACATGCGCCCGCCGCTCATGAATAATTGGTAAGGCGGCGGGGTTATTTTTTCCACGGCTGTACGCCACGGTGCCACGGAGCAGCGCTCGCACACGTGGAGTTCTCCGGTTCCTTATAATGTATGTATGGCTAGAGAGATGGAAAACAACACGAGGTTGTAAGGAGGAGGATGGAGAAGAGAGAGAGAGAGAGAGAGAGAACTCCTCAACTCTCCCTCTACCTTCCCTTCCTCCTATAGCCGCCGCCTCCTCCTCCACCATTCTCTAGCACCCTGCCCTTCTCCTCCTTCTCCACTCTCCTCTCCTGCCCTCTCTCCCCCCCTTGTCCCCTTTCCCTCCCCTCCTCGTCTCCTCCTCCTCTCCTCTCCCCTCTGCTCCTCCTCCTCTCCTCTCGCCTCTCCTCTGCCACTATCTCCTCCTCCTCCTCCTCCTCCTCCTCCTCCTCCTCCTCCTCCTCCCCTCTCTCTCCGCCCCTGTTTGACATGGATGAGTAGAAGATGCTCGCTCTCTCTCTCTCTCTCTCTCTCTCTCTCTCTCTCTCTCTCTCTCTCTCTCTCTCTCTCTCTCTCTCTCTTCTCTTTCTCTCTCTCCCTATCTATCTCTCTCTCTCCTTGCCCTTGTCTGTTTCCATCCCTGAATAGATTTCACAGTTGTCTTGGCAGGCTGAACACCAGCCTCCACCCTACCGCACCTCCCACTGCATATGTCGGTACTCCGTTGTTGCGCGTGATGTAGCCCCCCCCACCCGCCCGCCCGCCCCCCCCCAGCCACCCTCCCCCTTGCCGCCCTCCACCACCACCTACCCCAACCCCAACCCCTCCCCTCCCCTCACCACCCCCTGGTCTTGAAGCCATAGGTTTGCATTTTTTTTTTTTGCAGAGGAGCACGATAGGCCCGGCGGCTAACACAAGGTCACGGGGGAGCAAAGGGGCTAATGTGAGGGGGAGTTTAAGCCACTGTTCTGACAGAGGGAACGGCCGCAGAAATAAAACCGCTTAACACCTCCGGCGGACTGACAGACACACCACACACACACCACACACACACACCACACACACCACACACACACACACACACACACACACACACTGGCCGCTGAGCTCACACTAGCTAGCCGTGTGGTCCTGCTGCGCGCCGTCTAATGCCGATTTGAACGTTTGAGGCAAATTTTTTTTAGGCTTCTGCCCCATCTCTCTCCGTCTCTCTCTCTCCATCTCTCTTCTTCTTCTCAATCTCTCTCTTCTTCTCTCATCTCTCTCGCACTCCTCTCTCTTCTCTCTCTCTCTCTCTGTGTCATCTGTCTTGCTTCCTTCATCTCTCTCTCGCTCTCTCTCTCCCTCCCTTCTTTTTGTCATGCTCGCTCGTGCACATCTCGCCCTTGTCACACTCGAGGCCGCGGACAGAAACTGTCATGCAAGAGTTTGTGGTAAAAAATGTACGCCTGGCAGAGAGAGCCTGAGTCAAAACACAGAGAGAGAGAGAAAGAGAGAGAGAGAGAGAGACAGAGAGAGAGAGAGAATATCCTGTTATATAGCAAGAGAGCGAGACAAATATGTTTGTAATGCAATGAAATAGATTCCAGATTATGATGAGTTTTGGAATGAATAGACGGGTCTGAATGAATACCATAGCTCTATCTTTTCAGTCTCCCCCAGTGTGTGACTGGCGATGGGTTTATCTCAATGGTTCATGGGTCCACCATCGTGTTCAGTTTAGAATGGGCTGGACATGGTTCCATGGTTCCCAGTGTCATGACCCGGCTCGTGAGCCATGACAAAAAGGGAGACACACAGCATTTCAAGTATAAATAAGAGTTTTATTACTCCAAAATAAACCAAAAATGTGCAACAAAGAGTCAAAATGTACTATGGAGTGTGTAAGTCAGTGATATCAGTGTGTCAGCTGTTGGATGAGTGGAATGTAGTGAGTGCAAAGTGTTGTAAAGTGCAAACTAAGAACTAAACAAAACATGGTGCTGGCATGGAGAGGGAGAGAGAGAGACTGAGGTCTGCCAGCCAGATTTAAAGCCTCCTGGAGACTGATCAGGTGCTCCAGGTTGCTCTGATTAGCTCCACCTAATTGGTCCTGCAGGTAATTGACAAGGGGAAACACACACACACACACACACAGCAGGCCCTGCAAGGCAGAGGGCCGTCACACCCTCCCCCATAGAAGCGGGGTCCCAACCCCGGAACCAGAATCCATAACTCAATCGAATTCAATCGAAAGTTATGATACAAAAATGTTCAATTAGAACAGTAAACTTAATTCAAATATGCACTTATTATTATTTTTTTTTAATACAATCAAAATTCAAATGTTGCTTTTTATTTATTTACTAGCAACTTTAAATAAATCAAGAAAAACAAAATCATCATCGACACTTTTTAAAATTTGGTGTAAACTAGATATATATTTTTTACTAACAATTTTTTTTTTTTCTAAACAGTCATAATTGTTTAACTTCAGTTAGTAGCATAATAAGTCAAACATTTGCTAAACCAACCTGATTACTGTCACCCACCAACACCACCTACTCACCCTCCCATCAGCAACCTGATCAGTAAGAAGCAATTTAAGATGGGAGGAGAAAAAAGAATGAAGTGGGATGGACAGAACACAGGCATGGTTAAAACAAAAACAAACACGCTATTTATTCATAAGGAGCTCTGGACAAAGCGTCCGCCACAACATTGTCAGAACCCTTGATGTAACGGATCTCTAGCCAGTACGACTGTAACAATAGCGACCATCTGATCAGTCTCTGGTTTGGACACTGCAGAGAATTGAGAAAGGTTAAGGGGTTATGGTCGGTGTAGACCACGACAGGCACAACACCAGAACCCACATAGACATCAAAATGGATCAACGCCCACACTAGTGCAAGTGCTTCTTTCTCTATGGTAGAGTAATTTAGCTGATATGAGTTAAATTTCCTTGAGAAAAAGCTCACTGGTTTATCAAAACCTAGATCATCACTTTGCTGAAGGACAGCTCCCGCCCCCACGTGACTTGCATCGACCTGGAGGGAGAAAGCACGGTCAAAACGAGGCGCTGCCAAAACTGGAGCATGACACAACAGTGCCTTCACCTTTTTAAAGGTATGTCTGTGGCAGGTAACGATCAGGATCTGAGACACAAGAAGACGTGTACAATAACCTTTTATCTGCATGGGTTGGAAAAGGTGTACCGATGTGATCATGTGACAGACAATCAAAACGTCTTCATAGCAGTAGCTCCTGTTGTCCCCCACCACCTGGGGCGAAGGACACGGGTAGGTCTCGCTTAAACCCCTTTATTACACAATTATATGTGGACAGAGCAAGGCGGTCCGGCCTCAGCCGCCCCCCGGACTGAAAATAGCCATTCACCTTGCCATGCGTATCCTTTACTTCCTGGTTAAACTCACACAGGAGGTCAAAGGTGACTTCCTGTTACCAACTTCCTGTTCTCTTAAAGGAACCGCCGTGCCTCGAAAAAACGTGAATAAAATGGTCAACTAAACAACAGTAACAGAACAGTTCTCTCTCTGATAGTTGCTTCAAGGTCTTTTAGAACAATGATGGGCCACTGTGCCAGTCCCAAACCAGATGAACCAGAATGAAAAACAAGGAGGCAGACATTTGTGATGTGTGACTCACTTGGCCCTCTGGCACCGCAGAAATGTTGCGGAGAATAGGGTTGACCTGGCCAGACGGGACAGGAGTGTGATGTTCTGATGATGTGCAGCCACTGAACCACCAAACAAAAAGACAAAGCGGTGTCATGACAGACCTTCAAAAAAGATGATTGAAACCATTCTCTGGTCTGTCCTCCGAGAGACACCTCAACTCATTTATAATGAAAACCAAATGAGGGATTTTGGTCAAATAAATACATGAATCAAGAGAAACGTAGTTTGGAAATAAAATATGTCAATGAAAGTAAATATAAGAGGAAAATAAGGGATGTTTATGAGAAGCAAGATATAACAGGAATATACCACGTACTCTGTATAGTCAGTGGTGAGTGGAACATGTGCTGTGGGGATGTTGTCACCGTAAACCCAACAGAGAACTATAGACGTCATGCTAAACATACTACGAAGACAAAAGACACAACCCAAAGATACACTGTGAAAAGAATCATGTGAAAAGAAAATGGAGACCGGTCATGATCGGCCATGCTCCCCCCTCACGGCTAGCCTGATAGAATCATCCAGGTGTGTGTGTGTGTGTGTGTGTGTTCCGTGTCTCATCTTGTTTGGTCGGATTCTTCTTGTGTTATTTCCTTCTTCATCTTGTCACACCCTTTACAGGCAGGTGTACAGAAATACCTGCTAGGGAGAGGCACACACACACACACACACACACACACACACACACACACACACACACACACACACACACACACACACACACACACACACACACACACACACACACACACACACACACACACACACACACACACACACACACACACACTATAGATATAACAGTTCATACTGTTAAAACCGTGACCATTAGATTATCAGCCCTACCTCCCCTACCATCTAGGTACATCTGTACTTTATTAATCATATTATTAATTTACATTTACATTTAGGGCATTTGGCAGATGCTTTTATCCAAAGCGACTTACAACGAGTACATTTATTGAAGGAGTCAGCGATACATATAATCACCAAAGATGAACATAATAAATCACCACTGTAATGTTTCCTAAACACACATGGTCATTTTCCAATACCTCAGATTTACAACAAATAACTTATGTTTAGTTAACAGTGTTGATGAGAGATACTGTGAGACCAAAGCACTTTATAAAGCACTCTATTTAAATATGAATGGAACACAATGACACACGTCCTCCACAATAATATGTCGGCGTCATCATCGACACGGTGGTTATTCCCTCATGACTCCGGCACACATCAAGCAGGAAGCGTAACAGCGATGTAAACGTGTTGTAGCGGCCCTGTCATGTGACCTGCTGATCAAGTCGTGTTACGTTGTGTTACGTTGACCGTCGGTTACGGTGACCGTCGTGGCCGCTCGCCTGCGTTGGATGTGCCGAGTCTTCCTGTGATCGGTTGAGGGGCGAGAGGAGGCGGGTCAAGGAGGTGACGACGGGAGAGCGGGAATGGGGAGAGGGTCCGAGAGAAAGACACTGCAACTCATTTATAATGAAAACCAAATGAGGGATTTTGGTCAAATAAATACATGAATCAAGAGAAACGTAGTTTGGAAATAAAATATGTCAATGAAAGTAAATATAAGAGGAAAATAAGGGATGTTTATGAGAAGCAAGATATAACAGGAATATACCACGTACTCTGTATAGTCAGTGGTGAGTGGAACATGTGCTGTGGGGATGTTGTCACCGTAAACCCAACAGAGAACTATAGACGTCATGCTAAACATACTACGAAGACAAAAGACACAACCCAAAGATACACTGTGAAAAGAATCATGTGAAAAGAAAATGGAGACCGGTCATGATCGGCCATGCTCCCCCCTCACGGCTAGCCTGATAGAATCATCCAGGTGTGTGTGTGTGTGTGTGTGTTCCGTGTCTCTCTGCGCCCCCTACTGGCTCCTCTGTGTCTGCGCACCGGAATAATATTATTAATAATAATAATAATAATAATAATAATAATAATAATAATGCCTCTGCTGCCCTTCTTACACTTCAATAAAAACTGAAATAAATGAAACAAACTCAGCAGGAGCTGCTGTGGATCATCGGCTGCTGAACACACGACGACACTCGGATCCATTGACTTGTTTATTACCATTATGCTTTAGTCACGAATACAACAGAAACATAGTCCCCTACATGTGCACAATAAACAGAAGGACTAAAATAATAGAAGTAGCAGACATTATGAATCATAAGCAGGTGAACACATATCTCTAATAACTCAACGTGTTCTGCTGCCGTGTTGTTCCACACACACAACACAAGGAATCAATAGCCTGTTAAATGAACCCTATAGAAGACCTTAAAAGACACTTCCTTTCATAGTTAATAACACAAAACGTGTCAGAAGCCAATAAAATGCATCATTTAGAGGAGAGTTGTGTGTGAATGTAAATGTCCAAGAATACAAAGTGTTGTATTTCCACTCTCCAAGTGTCCTCCTAAGAGCACAAACAGCTGCTATTAAAACAACACATCATTATACATGCACATCCATGGGTCCACATGCATATAGTCCACATGTACATGGAGCCGGTCCAAAGCAGACACACTGTGTTCTGGTACACCAGTGATCACAGCACACCACCACTTCAGGACTTCAGCTTTTATTGATGGACATCAGTTGGACAGAAGAGCGAGTAGTTTGGAAATAAAATATGACAATGAAAGTAAATGGAAGTGATTTTCCTCTCTGTTACATGTGCAATTGTTAAATATCATTTTAAGTGCGATACCAACATCCAAGAACATGCAAGATGCTACACAATGCTAAGTACTTTGACAAGACGTCCAAACACTCAAGTACGTGCTCGGGTTAAGAGACTCAAATTGACGGAAGACTTTCGTCCTGCTGACTGCACTACAAATGTAATATCATAAATAATGAATAATAAATGCAATATAAAAACAACATAATGTCATTTGTAACATGCAGACCACAATCATTTTCAAATGTTGCAGGTCAAATGTACATAGGCTGTTAATTATAATATATATAAGATGTAAGACATATACACACATCTCTAGGGTTGCCTATACACTGTACACTACAGGAACTATGTACCCTATAGAGAGGACCTGGCCCTGGACCTGGACCTGGACCTGGACCTGGACCTGGACCTGGCCCCGGGTTGCCTTCCAGACAACACAGGCTTTTCGCGCCGAGAGCCGTAAACGCTGTAAATGCGCTGAAAACGTGGATCCTTTTCCGTTAGCTAGCAGCTAGGTGATGCTAGGCTAGTTTGGCTTGGGTGCTCTTGGAAGGCGCTCTCTAATGCATGTGTGACTACTAAATAAGTGTCCCCATCGGTGCACATTGACACTATATATATATATATATATATATATATATATTTCCTTATTTCACATTAACATTTCACCTTTCTTCGCCTTATACTTCAGTCCAACATGTTGGATTTTTGTCATGCAAAGATCTATAACCTATGTGCTCTATAGAGCAACACGAGGTCATCACTCTCATGATTTAGGGAGTGTTTTGACAGCATAACGTTAAGCTTAATGCTGACAACACGCCCGCTGCTTGTCAAACATACTGGTGTTTGTGCACTCATAATATTAGTACTTTGAAACTGTACTTTCTTCTCTACTTTCTTTTAAGAGCCATGAAACAGTGATGAAATCCTGCTCCTGTGGTCCAAGCTATAATAATACTATTACTACTACTACTACTACTACTGCTACTACTAATAATAATAATAATACATTTAATAATAAAAAGAATAGAATAATAAAGAAGCCTCAACTTGTGTGTGTGACCCGCTGACCTTTTGACTCTGTTCTTATCACCCCCCCCCACCCCACCCCCAGGAAGCATGGGAAGGCCGCTACCCAACGGTCTCCGGGAGCCAGCAGCATGTTGAGGGGAAGGAGACGCTGCGACTCCACGACCAGCGCTCTGGCAACCCAAGGCGACAAACGGCGGCCATTTAACATCCTCAGAGAGAGAGAGAGAGAGAGAGAGAGAGAGAGAGAGAGAGAGAGAGAGAGGGTTGAAAGACAACAACGAGGACAACAACCCCCTCATCCCCACCCGTTGCCAACGGCACGTCGCTGTCGCCGCCCCACCCCCGCGCTCCGTGGCGTTCAGAAGCCGCGTCGCTGCAGCTCCAGGGGTTGGGTGGGCGTGTCGCCGGGAGGCCGGTCTCACCCTGCCAGCCCCTCCCCCCCCACCCCCCTTTCCTCCCGTTCCTCCCTCATCCCAGACGCTCTCCAGCTCCACCCTACCCCCCCGCTCCCCTGTTATCCTGAGATCTCCACCGTCAGCCTGAAGGCACCACCACCACCACCACCAGCACCACCACCACCAGCACCATGGCTCTGACGGGCGTGTGAGCTACACACACAGATACATAATGTGCATGTATGTACATATGTGACATATAAATGACAGCAACTGGGAGGCTGATCTACCCAGCATACTTCTGGGGTGGATACTCCCACTTGTCATGTCAAGTGAGGTCATACATACCGTGTTTTGAAACCGCTCGTAAGGGCTAATCACGCCTCACACCTGGTGGTCATGTGTCTCCTTTTAATGTTTCCTACAAGTATGTCCACGACCAGAACATAACCTCACTCAAAAGTACCCATTAGAGTCATTTTGAAAGTGAAGAAATCGGTTATGTTATGACGCTAGAAGTAGGGTTGATTGTTGAGAAATGTTTGAATGAATTGGCTACTTCCTCCTACTTCTCTGCAAATCCAATTTTATATTTGAACGCATTATCATATGTATGTCTAAAAGCTGTTGACCCAAGCCTCCCGTTTAGAGGCATTCGGTCACCAAACAGGTACATAACAACAACAACAACAACAACAACAACAACCACAACCACAACAACGCTGCTCTTCCATGATTTCCGGTTTTGTTTTCCCGTCTCCAGTCCCAGTGGCTCCGTGCTGGCCAGCTACGACCAGGTGAAGGCCTACCTGCTGACGGACGGCACCTGTAAGTGTGGCCTGGAATGCCCACTTATACTCCACAAGGTGGGTCCTTCAGACGGCCAAATGGACACCACTGATCTGCATGTGGGGGGGGGGGGGCGTCCAACCCGGGTTGTTTTTATGATTCAGGGTTTAGTTCATGACCTCGAAAATACTCTCAGAGAGAGAGAGAGAGAGAGAGAACCATTTTGGACCAAAAAAGAGAAGTGTTTTCTTCCCCTATTTACAACATCCTGGACAAAATGGTTAAAAACATGGCAGTAGCTCTTTGTAGTGTATAAGAGCTAAGTCTAGCTTATTTATTTATATATATATATATACACCGTGTATATATATATACTAGGGCTGGGTGATATGGCCAAAATCTTCTGTCCCGATATAGGTCATTTAATATCTCAATAACGATATTCATCACGGTATAGCATGTTTATTGATAATTCAATCAATAAACAGTATAAAAAATAAGCACATGGGATAGCCTATGTTTGATGTAATACTTAATGTAATACTAAAAACTATAAAAACAGTTAGAATTTGATGGCTTTACTGTAATCCAGCCTCTTTACAACCAGCAAAAGACAACACTTGGCCATGACGTCACTATATTGCACAGTCCAAAATCCAAAGACGATAATATAGTCTCGGTTCCCGCTCTCGATTTAATAATTTAATATAATTATTATATAAGTCAGTTAAGTTAGTGTGTTAGTGTGTCAGTGCGGTGCTGCCTCTAGGGCATACGTGTCAAACTCAAGGCCCGCGGGCCGGATCCGGCCCGGCACCTCATTTTCTGTGGCCCGCGAGAGCTTGCAAAGAATAGAATTTGCTTACCGTACAAATCAGCTGGCCATCGGGAGAACCGCGACTCTTCATGGTGGCCTGGCCGTCTAATTTCAACAAGTTTGCACATACTGGCACCTAAACTATAATGTCCGTCTAGGGTTGGGTATCGTTTGAATTTTATTGATTCCCGTTCCGGTTCTGCTTATCCGTACTCCGGGCCGTACGGTCCCAGCGCCCGGCCGTACGGTCCCAGCGCCCGGCCGTACGGTCCCATCGCCCGGCCGTACGGTCCCAGCGCCCGGCCGTACGGTCCCAGCGCCCGGCCGTACGGTCCCAGCGCCCGGCCGTACGGTCCCATCGCCCGGCCGTACGGTCCCAGCGCCCGGCCGTACGGTCCCAGCGCCCGGCCGTACGCTCCCAGCGCCCGGCCGTACGGTCCCAGCGCCCGGCCGTACGCTCCCAGTACAGAAGACAGATCACCATATCAGCCTTTGCCCACATTTACTGCACTTAGCCTTGTCGTCGCTTTCTTTTACAAAGTGAAGGCACACTTTTGACCGTTTCCCGCGGTCCATCTTCCACACTGATGACTAACCGCTAGCTCGTATCAAAACAAATGGACACGTTGCGGCGTTGCGTTGATGCGTGACGTAGACAGGTCCTGGCAGATACATTGTTTTAAACGTCCTGGCAGGTAGCCGCCACGTCCTTGCAGACATATAGCCTTTGTTTGCAATAATAAAGATTTATATCTCTTTTAGGAACCGATAAGCGGAATCGAAATTCAATTTTTTTCACGGGTCGGGTACCCAAAACCCGTGGGAACCGTAGAGTTTCGGTTCCCAACCCTATGTCCGTCACTGGGACTATATTTCCAGGCCTGAATGATGTTCCCAGTCTGGCCCTAAATTGTACAATGGCTGTACACTTTACACTTTACTGGACAGTAGTGACTAAAACCAATCATAATCAAATGCAGGAGCAATTATGTAATATGATAAAGAGTAGATATATTTATATAGTCTTACAGTTACAACCGGCCCTTTGAGGGCAACTATAATGCTGATGTGGCCCGGGATGAAATTGAGTTTGACCCCCCTGGTCTATGGGGGTGCCGAGAGGAAAAATGTAATGGTGGTCTAATGGTGTAATAATTTAACAATTTTTTTAAGTGGGATTTTTCGCTTTGTCGCTTTGGATAAAAGCGTCTGCCAAATGCCCTAAATGTAAATGAACATTTTTCACAAAATAAAAACATGAATTATAAAAATTCCCTTTGTAAGATTTAAATTAAAAATTAAAAACGTACAATTTAATAAATAAATGTACCCGAAATGCACTTAAGCTCCTGCCGCCAGATTGTCTTTTACGTACACACTAGCTAGCCTAGCTTGTGCAGCTAACTTCAGCTAACAGCTAACTTCATTCATTCAGCAACATTCATGCAAATAAGCAAAACTGTCTGAAATGGGGGAAACTGTCAGGTGGGACATCTAAAGCTATCAGTCATAAAAGAGGAGAGGGACTGAGAGAGTGAGGAATGGGAGGCAAGAGAAACAGAGAGGTGCGTCGGGGAGAGACCGGGAGAACAAGTCGAGTCAGAGAAAGATGAGACGGAGGAGACCGAAAAGGAGGAAGGGATAGCACAGACAAATTGGGAGCACATAGGCCCATCGCCGAGTCAAGGTGAAAAAAGAGGCAATGAGAGTGAGCATCAGACTGGGAAAAAAAAGAGGAAAACCCCAGACCTCGGGAGGGCCACGCCCGACGCCGGGGCGGATCCCAGCAGCGACTATTTCCACGCCCTGAGCCACGAGACGCCCAGGGGACAGTGGGATGGCGAGTCGCAGCACAGCTGGGATAAGATGCTAGCTAGGATAAGATGCTAGCTGGGATAAGATGCTTGCTGGGATAAGATGCTGGCTGGGATAAGATGCTTGCTGGGATAAGATGCTAGCTAGGATAAGATGCTAGCTAGGATGAGATGCTTGGTGGGATAAGATGCTAGCTATGGATAAAGATGCTTGTGGGGGGGGGGGGGGGATAAGATGCTAGCTGGGATAAGATGCTAGCTAGGGATAAGATGCTAGCTAGGATAAGATGCTTGGTGGGATAAGATGCTAGCTGGGATAAATGCTGGCTTAGGGATAAGATTGCTAGCTAGGGATAAGATGCTAGCCTAGGATAGATGCTAGCTAGGATAAGATGCTTGCTGGGATAAGATGCTAGCTAGGATAAGATGCTTGCTGGGATAAGATGCTAGCTAGGATAAGATGCTAGCTAGGATAAGATGCTAGCTAGGATGATAACCAAAGTCATGAGTACAAGATGGACTATTAGGCTAATATTAGGCTATTCAGATGGCAGAGCAAAGTTGAGACCGTAGCTTTGCGTGTTGTCGCATTGCATAAGGGGCTTTTCTTATTTAGGACACAACGTTATGGGAACAGAAAAACACTAAATTAAAAAAGAATCAACATGAGGAGTGATTTCAATCCCGCACATTTCGTCCGAATCGTAACAGCCTTTCTAAGTAATCGTCTAAATCTGTCTCATCTCTATGCTCTCCTGGTCTGATTTATCTGTCAGGTTTTTTCTCTAATAGCGATCTATCTCTCGCCCTCTACTCGCATCTGTCACTTCCCTCTCGCTTCACCCCCTCCCTCCCTCTCCCTCTCTCTCTCCCCCGGGAGAGAGGATTGGGCGCTGAAGCAACACTGCAGTAGTTGTTATCCATGCTTCACACGCATTAAAAAAGGACAATTGCCCAGCTAGGGGTTTCTAACCATCTCCCGTGGAGTGTACAACACACACACACACACACACACACCACACACACACACACACACAACACACACACAAACACACACACACACACAGCACAGACACACAGCAAGACAAGACACACCACACACACACACACCACACAGCTAGGGATACACACACACACACACACACACAGCCATAGACACACACACACACACACCACACAGCTAGGGATACACCACACACACACACACACACACACACAACCACACACACACACAGAACAGCCATAGACACACACACACACACACACACTTGCATCCCTTTTACGCGTGTTCTTAAGCTCGCAGTGTTTTGAAAATGTTAAATAATTAACAGATACGATACGATTTCAGTCTGGATTACATTGCAAGCGAGGGCTTTATTATAAGTATATAACACATGCATAACAACAGCATGTAAAGTCATGTAAACACATTTTTGTTTTTTAATGATACCTCAGTTGGTGCTCGACTCATACGGAGAAACACATGATTGCAATATCCACTTCCACAGAACAGAAACTGAAAGACATTTTTCTATTATCCCTCCTCCCTTTGTTTCCCTTCAATTCCTTCTTCAAGCCGTGCAGTAGGAGAGACAAAATGGAAAACAACAAAAAAATAAAACCAGCGTTTACAAGTTTTATTTATTTCTTTAAATTCCCCGCCATCCCCGGCCCGTGTTGCTGTTGCCGCGCGGCACGCTTTGTTCCGCCGAAAACTTTCCTAAAGTACACGGGTTCATCCGCTGTCTTTTTATTATTTTTTTTTATTATTACGATTGAATCTTGGCTTTGCCAGCGCATCGGTAGCAGCAGTGGTGGTGGTGGTGCCGTCAACACCCGACATGACAGGCTGGTGTGTGTGTGTGTGTGTGTGACGTGTGTGTGTGTGTGTGTGTGTGTGTTTCGTAGCGGCAATACTTGGGGGCTAAGGTGCCCGGAAGTTATACCTTAGCTCGGAAAAAACAACCGTCTTTTTTGTTTTTTTGTTTTTTCGTCGATGACAAGCCGAGACTGAGAGAAAGGAGGTCGGCATATGACAAAACTTTGAATAAATCCTACTTTTTGTCGTGAGCTTCCCCACACAAACACACACACACACACACACACACACACAGGGGGGAGATGTATACCCCGGAGACAGATAAACACAAAAACTGCACAACTGTTCTGTTCTGCAAGCTCCTCGGGGCCCATGTCGGGGGGTTGCAAACTGTTATCAGTTATCGCTGTGGTATACCGACGAGACAGCCCCCTTTTGAACCTGACTGAAATCTTATTAGACTTTGTGGTAGCCGACACTGTGTTCATTACAAACCTGTCAGGCGGCGTCGGAGTGTTAGCTCGTAGCCGCGCCGCAGTCGCCGCCCGGTGCTTCAGGAGACGTTAGCAATATATTCCTCCACGTCGCTCACCATTAACGCACACGCGGGGATTTTTTGAAAGCAAAAATTGCTTCTGAACAGACAACGCTCGCCTCGTATTAAACTCCCACCGCTAACGTGTCCAAAATCGAATGTTTAATGCGACGGCTTGTGACTGAGCGTTTGTTAGACAAGGGTTCAGTTTCCATGCGCTTAAACTTCTTACACACCGACGTGTCAAAATAGATCGGAATTTACAACGATGAGCTTTATTGCCGTAGTTTTTGCAAACTAGGAATGTGCTTTTGTGAAATTGGTGCATAATATTGAACATTAATGGAAAGTAATAGTCTAAAATCTAAATATATATTAAAAAATAAGTAATTAAACGGTGCAATTTAAAGAAAAGATGTGCCTTAATGTGCCTTAATGTAATACAATCGTGTCTATGGGCTGTGGGAGTCAATGGGGTTAAACATTAAACGTTAATATGGCATGTAGTATACTATACTATACTATAGTAAATCGTATATTCGTACAGTCCAAAGATTCTCAATTCCGACATCAGCCCTTCAAAGTCTCAATGAGAGTCCTGCTGGCGGTCGGGGGAGTAAAGTCGCTCCATCATCAGCAGGAATGATTCGTCACGTGAACCGAATGGAGACATCCTTGCTTCTTCTCTCCAGTCAGCAGTTGTGTGCCCCGGGAACCCCCATTGTTATTCCACGGGCGCATTCCCCGCTTCCATTCAGCTAGCGGGAAAAATGTCGCCATGGCAACCGCGACGGACCTGTCGTTGGCCCCCGTGGCCTCTCTCGGCGAGAGCGTCCCTGCGGCCCGTGGAGGAGGGCTTCTCGGATGGATCGTTGTTGGGGGGAAGTTTGCTGAACCCCCCGGCCAATAATTGGGCGGTTCCGCTTGATCGAGCCGCCCCGTAATGCAGCGGACAAGAAGCGGATGCGTTTCGCCGGCGCTACTTGTTCGAGGAGGGTCAGAGTTTCTCAGACGGCGAGATGACGTGGGAGACATGGAGGAAGAGGCCACGTGGAAGTGGACGTCTTTTTGGCGGCGAACGTGACTCACGCCTCAGTTCTCGAATCTGAATCGCCGAAAAGAGTCTGTTCTCTGAATTTGCATCCCTTAATGGTTAAGGTATGAGCATTTTAACAGACCCAAGGTTAAGGCTTAGCATTTTGCTTGGTCGTCGCCTGTAGTTGTTGTTCGTTGCGACCAATTAGCGGTTACAAGGAGGAATACCTTTTTAATGACAAGGCCAGCTCTGTCTGATTGGTTGTGCCGTTGAGAGACAGATAAAACACTCATACTGAGTCTGAGCAAGATTACAAACCAGTCGTCTCTTATCTCTTTGATAACATCATCACGGCTTTGTTTAAGGCTCGATCTGTTATGTAACAACAGGCTGATGCAGAAAAGCGGTTTGCGTAATCACAAATTATATCAACTATCCTTTCCAACAATTGGATGATTAAGAATGGAGATTGTCCCACCTCTCCTTGTGCTCACGGTTTAACGGATCGTATTTCCGAAAAGTATTTAGGTGTAGGAGTGGAGAATGGACAAAGTCAATTTGAACGGAAAGCACATCTTAGCTAACGGTTAATAGCAAATGGAGAGCGCCAGAGAGCACATTACGTGTGGTGCCCGCAATTTCAGAATGAAAACTTCTTCGACTTCTCCTTCCACTACTTCTTTTGAAGGATAATTGTCCACCAAACGATTTATATGTAACCACAGCCCACTTCCTCCCCCCTCTGTGAAGACTAATTATATAGGAATGCTAGTTTAATTTTAAAATGTGACCGTCATGCCATGTGCTAGGTTTTGGGATAGACATAGACGAATTTTCTTTTTTTTCTTTAATGCAATAATTCAATTGACTGTGACAGGATGAAGCTGATGTCAGCCACAACTATTATGTCATTATATGTACAACATAATACAAATGCCTCTACCGCTCCTCTCCATCGACTCTGTAACCAGGAAACATGAGCCCCTTTTTGAACCGCGGGTACAAAGTGAATATTCTCTGGACGCGTGCGTACATGATTGGAGTGATTGGAGAGAGACGCGTTCAAAAACAAATGTCCTTACGCGGTCTTACGCGGGTTGTGTCATTAAAGATTAAGTAAAGTAGCCCAGGCTAGCGTGTGCACTAGCAAGCACATAAGGCAGAAGCCACGGGTCAATAACGACAACGCGTCGTCCTCAGAGCTCTGGTTCCCGGGGGGGGGGGGGAAATTGGGAATGGAAAAGCCCGGCGGAACTTTGCAGAGCGCCGAGTCGACAGTGCGACACACCGGTGGTTAGACACGCACGGATGATTTATGTTGAGGTTTTGCGCCTTTTTTTTTTTTTTTTTTCCCTCTCTCTCTCGGTCGATTTAGTCATTCCGATCGTCGCGTGCGCGTACAGCCGACCGCGACCGCCCGTTAACGTTATCCAACCTGCACGGGAGTTGTCTTTCCTTGTGATCTCTCGTGTCGGAGGATAGCGTGGCTCAATCCATACAGCTTGCCGGGGTTCTGTTAGACACAGGGGTTACTGTCTCTCTCTTATTTGTTCTCTCCTTTTTTCAATCCCGGCCTGAGATTTTGGGGGGGCGGTGGGCTTTGCCGTTCTGTTTATAGAGACAGGGAAAACATTCATGTTTCCACAGTTAAGCTTAACACACACACACACACACACACACACACACACACACACACACACACACACACACACACACACACACAACACACACACCAGAAAACGGTTCCCAAGTCCTGGCACACATTACCACCATCTTTCTGGAGGGAGTTGAACTTGTTATATATTCTGAAGTATGAGACAGATTGTCAGACATACAGATGGATAGATGGCCAGCCAGCCAGCCAGCCCAGACAGCCAGACAAGACAGACAAATAGATAGATGGCAGACAGGCAGAAGGTCGGATAGATGATGGACATGCGGAGCCAGCATAGATGAACAGACACAGACACAGACAGATGATGTACATATAATATCAACGTACGCCACACATGTATTTATGTATCGTCATAGAACAGGTAACAAGAACTAACAATGCCACATATGCTCCGTTTTGCTTTCTTAGCTGTTCCTCATTCTTCACACATGTTGTGCAAAACTGTTCAGAAAGCCCCGCAGGATTCTCCAAGTGGCTATTTAAAGAATGTGTTTGAAGCCACGTACTGAAGTCTCCTCCTGAAGCGCTCTGATAACACAGTTAGCAAAGAGCTGTTTTGCAATTTTACTCCTTCCCGAAAACACACTCTTCATTTTGGTTCCCCCAGATGTTGAAATGAAAGCCACCGCTGCTCGCTGACAGAATCACATTCCCTCTCTCTCTCTCTCTCTCTCTCTCTCTCTCTCTCTCTCTCTCTCTCTCTCTCTGTCTTTCACACACACACACTCTCTCTCTCTCTCTCTCTCTCTCTCTCTCTCTCTCTCTCTCTCTCTCTCTCTCTAAAAAAACCAGAGTGTGATGTTATTACCGACATGAAATTACCGATATGAAAAGAAAATAGAGACGGCCGCTGTTCAAACATTAACAGATAATGTGTTCATTTATTTCACTGAATCATTTAGATCCTCATTCCCACACGTTGACCCATTTATATAAGTGTCCCTCCCTTAGTTTAGTTGTTGACGCAGACTCACTGCAGATTGCATTTAAGATGGCTGACTATCTGACTGTAGGTTTGCTTCTGGTGGTGGGCTCGGTGGCCATCTTCTGGTTCAGTTCTCTAAATTGTCTGAAAATACAGATCCTGTGAAGAGGCATGGAGGTGGTTCTGGTGACTGGGAAGAGGCTTGGAGGTGGTAGTGGTGACTGGGAAGAGGCTTGGAGGTGGTAGTGGTGACTGGGAAGAGACTTGGAGGTGGTAGTGGTGACTGGGAAGAGGCTTGGAGATGGTAGTGGTGACTGGGAAGAGGCTTGGAGGTGGTAGATGTGACTGGGAAGAGGCTTGGAGTTGGTAGTGGTGACTGGGAAGAGGCTTGGAGATGGTAGTGGTGACTGGGAAGAGGCTTAAAGGTAGTAGTGGTGACTGGGAAGAGGTTTGGAGATGGTAGTGGTGACTGGGAAGAGGCTTGGGGGTGGTAGTGGTGACTGGGATGAGACTTGGAGGTGGTAGTGGTGACTGGGAAGAGGCTTGGAGGTGGTAGTGGTGACTGGGAAGAGGCTTGGAGGTGGTAGTGGTGACTGGGAAGAGGCTTGGGGGGGTAGTGGTGACCGGGAAGGACACTTGGAGGTGGTAGATGTGACTGGAAGAGGCTTGGAAGATGGTAGTGGTGACTGGGAAGAGGCCTAAAGGTAGTAGTGGTGACTGGGGAAGAGGTTTGGAGATGGTAGTGGTGACTGGGAAGAGGCTTGGGGGTGGTAGTGGGTGACTGGGATGAGACTTGGAGGTGGTTAGTGATGACTGGGATGAGACTTAGAGGTGGTAGTGGTGACTGGGCAGAGGCTTGGAGGTGGTAGTGGTGACTGGGCAGAGGCTTGGAGGTGGTAGTGGTGACTGGGAAGAGGCTTGGAGGCGGTAGAGGTGACTCGGAAGAGTCTTGGAGATTGTAGTGGTGACTGGGAAGAGCCTTGGAGGTGGTAGTGGTGACTGGGAAGAGGCTTGGAGATGGTAGTGGTGACTTGAAAGAGTCTGATAGATAGAGCAGCGAACGGAGACTTTGAATAAAGAGCAACAAAATCCTATTTCATCATCACTTGTCTAATAAACGGGACCACGTGTGGCTGTTTGTTGAAGTGCTTGAGGCGGGGGGGTGGTGGGTGGGTTTAATGGACTGCTCGGAACGGCTGTGACTGTCTGCAAGGTGGGATACGGCTCATAAGCCCTGATCATTGAGGAGCGAGGCGAACCCGCCCCATTAACGGAACACTTTAATCCACCATGGATCCCACCAGACACACACACACACACACACACACACACACACACACACACACACACACTCACGCAAAACATGCTTGTTGGCATGGGTATCAATAGATAGCGATTCCTCCAGCCCAAGTCCTGGCAGCATCACCTCTCATCCACATAAAAGAGAGAACCTCCCTTTTTTTTTTTTACGTTTTTGTTAAATAAACCCAGGGACTGTTCAAACGGACTGGCAGCCCATTACTGTTTCCAAGAGAAATCTTTTTGAATGTGTCTTTTTTTTTCCCTATCTCGGCGCTCCGCGGCTCTGGTACGCCTTGCACTGGAATATCATTTTATTTATGACCTTTTTTTTCATTCTACTTTTGTGAAATACAGCCAGGAAACCATTTTAGAGAAACGGTACAGAGGGATACGTGCTGAAATATATTGCCGTGTTTTAATTGTCTGGTGAAGCGAGAGAAAGAGAAAAAAAAAAGCACAAAATTGCCAATGCCACAGCATTTCTTTGAGGGACTCTTGCTTTTTATTGCCATCTGATGTTCCCTCCCTTGTTAGGCATGAACTTAATTATATCTCTGGACAGACGGCTCGCCTCTGCTAAGCGCCGCTGTTTTTCCCGCGTCTTGAGTTAGCAAGCTGTGCTACGCTAGCGCCGCCGTAGCGTAATGTACATTTCCTTCGTTCTCAACTGTGCTGTGTGTCTGCGTTGGCTTCCCGCTTTCATCCTTTAATGTACACCCAGGGAACTTTTACTTTTGATTAATTCCCCCCGCTTGGACTGCACAGTCTATAGAGCAACTGGTTATTGAAGAAGTCGATAGGATACATACTTTATGCCTGTAGTTCTTCACGGTTTTGTGCTCCCTAATGATTGTATGTTCGGGTTTGCATATTTTCCAATGCCTGTAAAAACCGAGGCCTCAGCTGTTTCCGGGAGGTGGGGAGGCAAAAAAAAAAGATAGGCTTACAGTGCACTGCTCTATTTTCACAGCCCAATGTAATTAAAACAACCCAATAAAGTACAGGCATAGGCAATACCTGTGGGGGTAGAAGTCAATATGTGATCGAGAAAGTTTTTATATCCAGCCAATGCGGTACGTACGCTTGTCTGATCTGCTGTTCTGGAATTAGCCGTTGTGAACCACCGAGCCGGTGGCGTAGATAACTCTTCCGTTTCTCCTCCCGGTATTGACGTGAGCCAGTCTGCCACGTCGGGCTGCCGCCGGAATCTCTGAGCCCAGCCCCGGGAAGACTCCCACCATGTTACGGGAAATGAACGTTTTTTATCTTGGCAGCTCGTTTCCACCTGACGCGGGAATGTCGTTCCACCGAGCGCGCGTGCGGGGGCCGCGCGTTACGTCCCAAACACCGATGATATCGATCGAGCGTGTCGCAGATCAACGCCTGAAGGATCGATGCACATCTCCGGTCTTGCGCCGTGCCCCCGCCCCCTAACGCGACGTGTTACTGGACCATGTGTCAAGTCGTCAATGGTTTAAGCATTCACCAAAGTATGCTGAAATAAATCAATGCTCAATTATTTTAGACGCTTAAAATTATCAGTTACACACATGAGGAGGAAAAAAACAAGTATTTTTAAGTTTGCTGTTCAATAAAAGGTCGCTTCTGTGTTCCTGATAAGACACAAATGGCTTCCGGTCCCTGATGCAGCCGACACACTCCACTTTATGTCCTAATATAATCGTACATCCTCGTCGGCTGTGTGCCGGTGGAGCCTGCACGGTGGAGCGAGATTGATTTTTGTGGGACAATGACTCTTATCGATACCGCGCCCGTTTATTTTCGTTTAAAGTTTTTACCCGAAAAACATTGAATTGTCAAAGCTCTGACAGTGAACACGGATAACGTTTGACGTTACAATTTCGCGACGAAAATACTGTTGAATGTTGCCACAGCGAGACTCCAAACTCCAAACGTGTGCGTCGTGTACATAGAGAGTCTGTGTTGGTCTGTTGGTGTTTTGATGGGTTTTTTTGGCACGAAATGTCTGTTTGTGTTAATGGAGGGAGAGCCAGAGCACAAGGATTTCATTGTATATTTTAATACACATGACAATACCGTTGAACTAAATTGAAGTTTTTGTTTTTGTCAACCCTTAATTTGCAAATACAAGAACCAAGATTACAAACTCCAAAGTCAAAAAGCCTCATTCAAAGGCATTGTTCCTAACCATTTCAAGGAGTTGATTTGCATACACTGTCTTTTGAAAACAGTGTCTACAATCCCGACTCAACCATTTTCGATGTCTGAGAAAGGCTCCAAAATCACTTCATCTAGAGAGAGATCTATGCACATATAAACATGTTTTACATTTTCAGAGCAGATGTTTGAGTGCCCCAACAGTGATTGGTATTTTGTAGGTACAGATGGAAAGGTTGCTGACAAAGTGACGAAGTGTGGAACTTCTGGAAGGGGATCAGATACTCCAGTCGAGTGGACTTTTTGGCACTCGGCGTTGAAACCACGAACGCCGCCCGCCGCCCGCCGCCGCCGCCGCCTCTGCATCCCAGTAAACAGACTGGCATCGTTGGCGAGGTGTTGTGCGGCTGGATAACTTCCACCATAATGCGCTTAGTAGTACAGGACCAAAGAGTTGGGTTCTCACAGGGAAGGTGGATAAGCGAAAAAAGCTAAAGGTGACTCGCAGTCAATATAACCCTGGATGGGGAAAAAAGTTCTCATGCCCTGTTGAAGCTGAACTCCCAAATACCCAAAAGGTCCACTTAGACGCCTGGCCACACCAGAAGAACCTGCGGAAGCATGGACAGTTTTCTGCTGCACACACGCCAAACTGTTGAACCTGGTTTATTTATTTATTTTACTTTTAAAGCCCACAACAAAGAGACATTAGCCAGGCCAGGGCCTCCGGAGGCCGTCCAATGTTGCATTGGCTTTGAGGACGGTGAGGCGTGTCAGCCGCTTCCCGTCCCGCCTTACGCTCGCAAAATCCGCCAAATAAATAAATAAAAGCCAAACCCTCAAGTCATTATCTGACTAACTCTTCCCAGCGCACAACGACTCCGTTGCCTCCCCCCTCGTCCTCCTCCTCCCTGTCTTCCTCCACAAACTCTCAAGCCTCTCGCACCTCGAGATGTGATCGCAGTGTGTGGGAACGCGGCTCCGAGGAAGGATTTCCGATGTCTGAGGTGTTGGCATTAGTATTTCATACTAATGCCATGACCTGGTACGCACATGTGACTTGAGCTGTGTGTGTGTGTTGTGTGTGTGTGTGTGTGTGTGTGTGTGTGTGTGTGTGGTGTGTGTGTGTGTGTGTGGTGTGTGTGTGTGTGTGTGTGTGTGTGTGTGTGTGTGTGTGTGTGTGTGTGTGTGTGTGATGGACCAGGCGGAAACAGGCGCTGCATTAGCACTTCAATATTATAATTATTATACTGTCGTATCTGCGTACGGGCAGTGTCACCAATCTAAATTAATCATGCAGAGAAGATATATGAGAAGATAACAGCTTCTGAGACTAATGATTAGAGTTTGGTGGGGGGGGATAGGGAGAGTGGTTCAGACCATAATCACAGTATGCTTCAGTGTAATGGACCTCCATTGGACTCCTCAGTACGGTGTCTTGTATTCATGATCGTATTGTGCTATATATCTTTTATCAAAGTGAAATCCCCAGGTTATCTTCATGACTAATCAGCCATGTATTCCGTAGCTCAGCTGGCCTCCGGGGCAGGGAGTGTCATTGTCGACCGTTCCTTTGCTAGTTAGCTAGAACAGGTGGGATCACAGGGCAGATTGGTGTTAAAAAAGCTTCCCGGGCGCCACTGCACTAGCCTCACTGACTCGGACGGCGAGCGCGGCGGCAGGGTTTCAGTGGCCCGGCCGTAGACACTGTGTTAGGACGGCGGTGCATGACAAAATGTCTGGCAGTCTGGTAAGGTCTTTGGCGCCGGGCCCACATCAGTCTCTACGATCCAATTCCTTGAGGTGCTGGACAAGTTCGGCTAATTGGCTGATTCCTGCTCTCTGGAGGAGGAGGAGGAAGAGTCGTGATTATTATCTGGAGCTCGGCGCTGCTGCCGCTGCTGCCGCTGCTGCTGCCCAGTTTTGGTAGAAGAGGGGAAAAAATAAAGTTGGCCAATTATTCAGCAATTGACTTGAAGCATCAGGCTTCTGCCTAGTCAAACTGCATCTGTGTGTGTGTGTGTGTGTGTGTGTGTGTGTTATATATAGAGAGACATATAGACCTCTATGTATAAAATATAAAATATACTGTATGTATACAGTGTATATATATATATATATATACTTGTACTGTATGTATATATATATGATTCTTTTTTCCAACACTTCTCCTTTTAAAGACAATTCTCGACTGCAACATCGATTGGCCCAGTGTGACTGGAAACCCTAACCCTGGCTCTGATGTGTTAGCATCAAAACAGCACAGGTAGCGATAGCGATAGGATTCACAATACAACGTCCAGCCAAGGCCTGGTTTTTGCCAGGGCCTGGGCGGATGCCTCACCCAAGGAACGGCATTCACATGAGTATATCTTGAATAATAAAAAAAGTGTCTCACTTTTGTGATCCGTATTATTCGAGATAAACTCGTGTGAATATCGTTCCTTGAAAGTTAGACATAAATGAAGCTTACAGACACTTGTTGAATTGATTGGCAGCTAATACGTAAATGTCAAAGTGATAAAAGATGATTGGCTTCGGCGAGCGTGCCCTTCAGCATGGATTTGTGGTTTAAAAGGTCGACAGAAGATTACGGTGCCACATGGCGGTCATTGTATTGTGTTTGTTCCTACGGTATTGCTAAGAACTAGTGTTAAGGGACCAACACGTTGTTTTTAGCCATGTATTTCAGGTATATATATGGTGGGTTCGACCTACGGTTATCCTTTAGCATTGAAGCACAGACTATATGGTTGGTTGTTGTTGTTGTTTTTCGTATCGAGGAACAACAAGATGGACTCCGAAAGCTAAATTAACCTCACACCCATCAACGCCATATTTCTGCACGGCACGGACCCATTTTCATTCAACAATATGGAGTCCAATTGACAAACGCGTTCACATTTCAACGGCGTGGCAGATTGCAGATTGATCCGCTGTGGCTTTAAAGATGGCCTCTGGAATGAGTTAGTGCCTCTGTGTGCCGCTACTGGCCCCCCGTGCTCAGGGTCTAAACTCTGTGCACTTCCTATAAACCACGACGATTCCTCGCTCTCTGTGGCAAACACAACAACGACTTCTGTGGCAACAACTGCGGCTGAACATATTGGATCCATTTTTTTTTTTCCTTTTTAAAGCGGCGGGGATCAATACGTTTCCATTAGCGGCAGTGTGAAGATTGAATGACTCTCGCGGCTCGCAGATGGCCGGGGCGGCGAAACAATGGGTGTGTGCCCCCGCCCCCCCCCCACCCCCCACCGCCGCCACTTAGTTAATTACCCACAATCCAGTTCATTCCTCCCCAAGGCGCCCAAAGAAGAGAGACAGGACAACACTGTGACTTTGACAAATGCAAAAAAAAAAAACAACCACACACAACAATGGCTCGACAACAAGTGGAATGTCGGTTGCTTATTTCGTATTTCGTGTTTCATATTTCAAGACGTCGTTCATGCAGAGGCGATGAGCCCGCTTTCCACGGATTGCATTTCTACAGTTTCTACTCGAAAAAAACGTGAAGTTTTTAAAACATGACCATTACTAAACTCTGTATTTTTCCTAATTGATACGTGTGTAAAGGTTAGGGACCCTGGGCGGGGAAGTGCCCAAAACGGTCATTTTTGTCTTCAAGTCAATCAGCAACGAGCAAAAAAAACCAACAACAACAACAACAACAACAATAGGAAAAATGTGTTATATATCAAAATAATGGAGTACGCTCAGAGCAATTTAGATGTTTGTGAAGCAAGAGGCAATTATGGCCTGTGGCACAGTCAGAATGGGACCCCAGGAAAACAGCGTGATTTCCCTCCCCGATTGTTAAGTGAGGAAAAAAACAGCGCGGCTCTTGGAGGAGAGAGAAAGTAATTTCATTAGTAATGCGATACTGTCTGCTGGGGGGGGGGGGGGGGGGGGGCTGGTGTGAGGGGCGAGGGCCAGGAGGTCCCACCTCATGGGGATGAAATCTGGTGCAGTGTTCCTCCTCTCCTCCGCAACTCTCCTCTTCGGGAGTACAATAAGAGGAGGAGGAGGAGGAGGAGGAGGAGGACGGTTTAATATGAGACCTGTGAAGGAGAAGCTGGGTTAAGGTTTTTTTTTGTATTCTTTCTTTGTAGTATTTCTTTCTTGTCTTGAGGGGGCGTGCGGGGGGGGAGGGGGGGTCTTTTCTGTCGCTCCGGTTCACACTTTGAGAAAGGCGAGGTTATATGCAGTATGTACGTATATATGGTGGAGAAATGGTGGTGGTGGATTGGGGGGGGGGGTGGGTGGGTTCCCTGCTGCCTTAACCCTGGTGTCGCTCACTTCCTACTTTTAGTTTAGTGAAAGAACAGAAGAATGACCAAGAGATTGTCTCGGGAGGTAAAATTTTAAAGGGGGGGGGGGAGGGTGGGACTGACCATGGTGTCTTGAAGGCGTATTTGAGACACCATATATTCATATCAGCATCATCACCTGAAACCTCATGTAGGACATCGGGGATGGGTGGCAGTAGCTCAGGAGGTAAGAGCGGTTGTCTGCCAACCATGAAGGTTGCCGGTTCGATTCCCCGGCCTCCGCCTTGCCAAGTGTCGAGGTGTCCCTGAGCAAGACGCCACCTGCTCCTGACGTGTTGGTTGTTACCTTGCGTGGTTGGCACCGCCGTCGGTGTATGAATGGGGTTAGAACTGAACTGGTAATCTTGCCCCCAAAGGATTCTTATAGATGAAACACCAGAAGTTTCTAGCGCCTCAGTGAAAAATTATTGAAACCGGTGGCAAGAAGTTTAGTATGGTTCACGCAGAGCGACGTGTTCTGTTGTTGAGAAGTTTGAGTCTATTTGAAACGCTTAATTCAAAGCACGTGATGTTTTTTTCAGCTCAGTTCTTTTATCGCTCTTTGTTCCCTTTGTCACCTGGTGGTGGAAAAACGGTGAATGTCGTTCAATGCGCCAAGTTATAATTTTCCTTTGAAAGGCGTACTTACATACATTTGCCCCCACAATTATTAACCTGTCCGTCATCTGCGGCTGCCAATGCCACATGTTGCCATACGTTTTATTTTCCCCCGTCTGCACGACTCTAATATTCCCTGTTGGATGGGCGCTGGCTGTGTGTGTGTGTGTGTGTGTGTGCGCATGCTGGCCTGGCTTCCTTAACTCAGTTAGACGTTACGTAAACCGGTACAGGTGCAGTGCAGCTGAAGGTGACGCAATAACAAAGATTTTGGAATTAAATTACGCTGCCCCCCCGGGAAACGCGCAACGTAATCGGGATGTTTGTTCCATATTCCTCATTCATAATGCAGATTGAGAGAGGGGGAATTATCATATTATGTCGTTGTGTGATCAGAGGGCAGAACATGGAGTCTCAGAAATGGCCGACTCTGGGCGGGAGACGTGTGCAGGATGGCCAAGGGGTCAGGAGGAGGAGGAGGAGGAGGAGGAGGAGGGAGGTGGTGATGCTGTTGGCCTTGGCTGACAACAGAGTGGTCCTTCCCGACAGGAAAGAATGGCAACACGCGTGCGCGCACACACACACACGCACACGCACACGCACACGCACACGCACACGCACACGCACACACTCACACTCACACACACACACACACACACACACACACACACACACAGTGTGGCTGGGGAGAAGGGAGCCTGGGGGGCCCTGCTTTGCCGGCTGCCACCGCGACCCGGCCCCGGATAAGCGGACGAGGATGCTCTTATTGTCTCTCTCTCTCTCTCTCTCTCTCTCTCTCTCTCTCTCTCTCTCTCTCTCTCTCTCTCTCTCTCTATCTCTCTATCTCTCTCTCTCTCTCTATACACACACACACACACACACACACACACACACACACACACACACACACACACACACACACACACACAGACACACACACACACGCACGCACACCCTCCCTCGGGGGGCTACCGTCTCATGTTCCTCTCACAACACACTTCCCGGACGTGTCCACCTGCAACAAACACACGACCCTCATCTGTTCAAATAAAATACAGTTTTGTGGCGGCTCTCTTCCGTCCTTCTGTTTTTGTTCTCCTTTCCTTTCGTAGCTTAGTTTGTAACCCATTTGAATGCACCCACCGTCCCGACCGCCTGTTGTTGCCTCTGCACCACTTCCCCCATAGAGCAGTCAGAAACAACAACAACAAGCCCACATGTCATTGATTAGACGCAAAAAACGGAGGCCGAAATCGTGAAATCCACCTTTATCCACGACCCTAATCTGTGACTTACCGGCAACCCCCCCCCCGTTAGAAGCAGAATTCCCTTTATCTGTGGAGGCTGAGCGTTTAAGTAAGGATGTAAGGTTCCGTGGGGGTTTGTTTGTGTATGTTCGGCCCGTTTGAGAGGCTGTTTGAGCCGGTGGGGCGGACAGACGGAGGCTCGACTACTCCCGGCTTCGCCCGTTTCGACCATTTATTTGTAAAAGTGGGGCTGGGAGGGTCTCTCTCGGCCTCCCCCGCTGTCCGAGAACAACATTGCGGTCCACATGACGCGCAAGGCCTGTGTCCACATCTGTCCACACACACACACACACACACACACATCGTCTGTCGGCCCTTCTCCTTGGTTGTCCACCGAGCTTTCCGACGTAGACTCGATTTTAATGCACTCGCTCCTCTCTCCGGGCGGCGGCGGTCCCTCGCTCTGGAGGCCTCGGACGCACACGCGCACACGCACACGCACACACACACACACACACACACACACACACACACACACACACTCTCGCCGTCCAGGCTGCTGATGCTTCACGTCGTTCGCGGTATGACGGCCGCACTTTCAGATCCTCGAAGCATAACCATGATGTGGAGTTCACGATGGCCGGGAGTGTACAGTTAGCATAGGCTCGGAGCGCTAAGTGTTTTCTTTTTTGTGTGTTTTTCTCCAGCTTCCACGGATAATTTGAATTGCTTGGCATTACCAACCTCCCCCCCCCCATCGCCCCCTGCCTCCCTGGGTATCATCTTATTGAGGTCTAGCAGGGGTCCGTCGGCATGGGGGATTCGCGGCCTGACTTTGTTCTAATAAAAAGTTCAGATTGTGCACCCAGCCGCCGCTCGGAACAACAACATTTGGAGATCACGGGATGATGGGCTCCGGGATGCGCTTCCACAGATCTGGTTCACAAGACATGACACGCCTCCCGAGGAACTTCAGAGGAGATTCCGGGAAAAAACTCCTGAAAGGATCTAGGCCTTTCCAAAGCCCACGGTAGCAGCAGCCTTGTGATCTCATCAAAACGGCTTCAAACGTATTCTGCGGGCCGTTATTATGTTTTCATTCTTTCGGCGGACGGCTCTTTTTTTTTTCCAAATCCGCGATTAAGTGAGTTTTCCAGGCACAAAGGAGGGGTTCCCGCACGCCGCGTCGAACCAGAGCCCTGTGAGCGTCCGTCGGCAATGTGCAGTCGCCTCCTCGAAGCGCATGTGTGTGTGTTTTCTGCTTAAGTACTCGCAGGTTAATGAAGCGATGTCGCAGATCTTTGAACTAGTGGAGAGAAACTGTGAAAATGTGCAAAGTGGATGCTCGGTAAACACCCAGCGCAGTCCACCCTCCGCTTGAATTACTTAAACAGTGAGCAAAGTGCTTTAAGTGCAACAACAACAACAACAACAACACAAACAACAGATCATTCACAGTAATGGAGTAATAAACTATATTTGCTGAGAGGAAACCCACCCAGCAAACATGTCCCCAATCAATTTGTGGACAATTTATTTTGCCAAAATTGGGCGAGAAAGAAGAAAAAAATAAGAAGAAAGATATTTTCTTCTCTCTGCTAAATGCATCCCGAGCATTTTGCCGTCATTATCGTCCTCCCAGAACTCCTGGTTTTTTTTCCGGTAAACAGAGGCGTTCGCTGCGACGCCATCGCAAAAGCACCGCCGCTGCTGTGACTGGAGACGCTTTTTGTTGTGTTAATCTTCCCCACTCGAAAAAAAAGAATGAGCCTTAAATGAGTTGTGAGCTGTACACATATGAAATTATGGAATACGCTCCAAAAAACCAATCTGTGTGCCTCCGGTAATTTTCCAGATAAATAAAAAGCCGGGCGGGAAAAGAAAAAATCGCATTACGTTCAATGGAATCCTTCTGTTTGTGAAGCCGCGTACGTCCGCCTATTGTATGGATGTGTGTGTGCATTAACCGTATTAATGGAGTCACTGTAATACGCTTTTTACGAGCACATTTTCTTCCGTACAGCCAATTAAAAGAGACCCTCTCGACAAACTGACAAACCCTGAGACATCCCCGCTGCTTCATGTGCTGCACCCCTGAGGTGCCGTCGCCAAATGTCATCGCTCAGTGTCCTACTTTTTTTCATCCTCGACTCTCTTTTACTTTTTTGTACTCTTTTTTTTTTCTTTTCTTTTTTTTCTTCTTCAGTCTGGTCTGAAGAAAAGTCTCACTCCCCCCCCCCCCCCCCCTCCTCCACATCCTCCAAGTTATTGGTCTGACCCTCTCAGACCCACTCTTTGGGATTGAAGTGGGCGCTTGAAAGAGCCCACTACCCACCAACCTCACCCTCACCCTCACCCTCACCCCCACCCCCACCCTCACCCTCCCAGGTTCAATCACGCTGCCCCGGGCGGCCCTGGCTGGAGGTTCACAACTCTCTGTATTTCAAGGAGAGGCCGAGCTATATAGAAGAGAGAGATATTATTATTATTATTATTATTATTATTAAAGCGAGCAGAGAAAAGCCCAGTTTGATGCACACCGACGACAGTTTATCAAGTGTACGCCGTTGACATGAAAAGTGCTTTGGCTCACGTCCACGACCACCAATATGGCCGTACAGTATATGCCACTCTTCTCTCAAATGGAAGGGAAAAATAACGGCAAGCTACTGTACTGTACAGAGCCTCCTCAGCTCGCTCCTTGAAATGTTGAATAAATTTTCTTTGGAGCAATTCCGATTGTCACAGAGCGACTGCGTCCTCAATATTGACTCGCGGCGAGAGACCGTCGTGAAATATATGCCGGGGAAACATACCCGCTTATCTGCTCTTATTATTCAGTTCATGAACTTTCATTTCGCTGATTGGCACCCGCATTATTATTATATATATAACGCAGTCCCTGGGCATGTATATGAGTGAGATCGGAATGATTGCATACATCCCGGCGTTCCCTGGAAGGTTCTGGCGTATCGGAGGGCTGGCGGCCCCTGTTCATTAGCTCCTGGTTGAACACGGGCCACTGCTTCTCCATCTCCATGAAATGATACCGACGCGGAAGAGGAAAGTTCTCGTAACTTTCTTTTGCTTTTTTTAATTGGTGTGTGTGTGTGTGTGTGTGTGTGGAAAATAAAGACACAAATATGTTTGCTTTTCCACCGGAAACATGTCAGGGAAAAAAAAACGGAATGCAGAGGGAAGATTCAGAATCTGCGGTCATGTCCAAACTCTGTCTCATTATAATGTAAGCAACTATCCTCACCCTCAAACTTGGGCCCCCGCAAACCAGCCACTGATTAGGAGTCCTAGGTATGGTTGGCATGGCAACTGGTGCTTTGGAAACTGGCTGGGTCCTCTTTGATGATGTGACCTGTTTCTCTTCTCTTCATTTGCTCCCCTCTGCGTTTGTTTGTTTGTTTGTTGAGTTTAGTTCAGTTTAAGGCCCGGAGAAAAGAAAATGGAACGATGTACCAAAACAAATGGTGACACGTATGACGTATACAGCATATGTGTTAATGACCTCGCATAAATCATCACTTGAGGGTCGCTTTGGACACAAGCGTCTGCAGGAGATGACTAAATAATAAACTGTAAACCAATTATCGGGCAGCAGTAGCTCAGGAGGTATAAGAGCGGTTGTCTGGCGACAGGAAGGTTGCTGGTTCGATCCCCGGGCTCCGCCTCCTAGCTAAGTGTCGAGGTGTCCCTGAGCAAGACGCCACCACCCTAACTGCCCTCGGGGGGCTACCGTCTCATGTTCCTCTCACAACACACTTCCCGGACGTGTCCACCTGCAACAAACACACGACCCTCATCTGTTCAAATAAAATACAGTTTTGTGGCGGCTCTCTTCCGTCCTTCTGTTTTTGTTCTCCTTTCCTTTCGTAGCTTAGTTTGTAACCCATTTGAATGCACCCACCGTCCCGACCGCCTGTTGTTGCCTCTGCACCACTTCCCATAGAGCAGTCAGAAACAACAACAACAACAAGCCCACATGTCATTGATTAGACGCAAAAAACGGAGGCCGAAATCGTGAAATCCACCTTTATCCACGACCCTAATCTGTGACTTACCGGCAACCCCCCCCCCGTTAGAAGCAGAATTCCTTTTATCTGTGGAGGCTGAGCGTTTAAGTAAGGATGTAAGGTTCCGTGGGGGTTTGTTTGTGTATGTTCGGCCCGTTTGAGAGGCTGTTTGAGCCGGTGGGGCGGACAGACGGAGGCTCGACTACTCCCGGCTTCGCCCGTTTCGACCATTTATTTGTAAAAGTGGGGCTGGGAGGGTCTCTCTCGGCCTCCCCCGCTGTCCGAGAACAACATTGCGGTCCACATGACGCGCGAGGCCTGTGTCCACATCTGTACACACACACACACACACACACACACACCGTCTGTCGGCGCTTCCCCTTGGTTGTCCACCGAGGTTTCCGACGTAGACTCGATTTTAATGCACTCGCTCCTCTCTCCGGGCGGCGGCGGTCCCTCGCTCTGGAGGCCTCGGACGCACACGTGCACGCACACGCGCACACACACACACACACACGCACACACACACACACACACTCTCGCCGTCCAGGCAGCTGATGCTTCACGTCGTTCGCGGTATGACGGCCGCACTTTCAGATCCTCGAAGCATAACCATGATGTGGAGTTCACGATGGCCGGGAGTGTACAGTTAGCATAGGCTCGGAGCGCTAAGTGTTTTCTTTTTTGTGTGTTTTTCTCCAGCTTCCACGGATAATTTGAATTGCTTGGCATTACCAACCCCCCCCCTTCCCCCCCCCATCGCCCCCTGCCTCCCTGGGTATCATCTTATTGAGGTCTAGCAGGGGTCCGTCGGCATGGGGGGATTCGCGGCCTGACTTTGTTCTAATAAAAAGTTCAGATTGTGCACCCAGCCGCCGCTCGGAACAACAACATTTTGGAGATCACGGGATGATGGGCTCCGGGATGCGCTTCCACAGATCTGGTTCACAAGACATGACACGCCTCCCTCCCGCCTCCCGAGGAACTTCAGAGGAGATTCCGGGAAAAAACTCCTGAAAGGATCTAGGCCTTTCCAAAGCCCACGGTAGCAGCAGCCTTGTGATCTCATCAAAACGGCTTCAAACGTATTCTGCGGGCCGTTATTATGTTTTCATTCTTTCGGCGGACGGCTCTTTTTTTTTTCAAAATCCACGATTAAGTGAGTTTTCCAGGCACAAAGGAGGGGTTCCCGCACGCCGCGTCGAACCAGAGCCCCGTGAGCGTCCGTCGGCAACACACACACACACACACACACACACACACACACACACACACACACACACACACAAACTGACACACACACACACACACACACACACACACACACACAAACTGACACACACACACCACACACAGACACATGCATACACACAAACTGGTCACACTTGCACCCAGAACAGCCAGGCTAATAGCTTGGCGGATGGGGGGGGGGCGGGGGTGTTGACAACATGGCTGATGTGGTTGTTTAGAAGCAAGGACGTGGTTTCTAATTGCTTTTTCAGTTTCAGCACAGAGAGCTTTACCATCGTTGTGTCAACAACTGATGATCCTTAATACATAACAATAATAATAATAATGCAATAGTTTCCAATTGTCGTTCAGCGCCTGTATTTGGGATTTGGCACTTTGGAAGTGTTGTGTTGCAACCCGAATCCCGAAACCTATACAAATGCTGAACACATGACCCAATCACACCAGCGGTACACGACATCAGACGCGCGGTACACCACACACACACACACACACCACACACACTAAGGGTTTATATTCCAGATGCTGGTGGTATAGCACACAGCCCAAGCACGGCTCCCAGAGGAAAACAGAAGCTAACAACCTGATACCCGACCTGCGTCCAGCTTAAAGCAGGAGCACCAGGTGGGGGTCTCCCCTCTGCAGTAGATATACCTCCTCGGTCTCCACTACACCTTAATGACCATAGTGGAAGCCGGCGCTGGGCGGAAGCACTTGACATCATATTTCACACCCACGGACAATAACCGCTTTATTGCGATGCCAATACGTTCCATTTTATTAAGGCTCTCTGGGTTTTCATTGTCTCGCGTGATTTATATCCTGTTGTTATATTTTTTCTGTAAGCCCCGAGTTCTGTCAGGGATTTAGGTGCGTGAATATAATAATAATAATAATAATACCTACAAAAGAAAAGACGTGAAAAATGGGCCGGGAGCAATATTTCAGTGTAAGTGAGATCTGCAGAATCGGCCGCAACGAGCCTCTTTGTTTCTGATGCCAGGACAACAATGTCTGTAAACTAACATCCAAACAAAATCCATTCATGATTACACGTAAATAATCATTTGAAACAGAGTTCACCGATGTATACGACGTTGAAGGTATAGACAGCGCAAGGCAGTAATTATGTTGTGTGACGACAAATGTTTTTTATATCGAGATTTCAACACGTTGGCGGTGTTCTAATATGATACTGTAGTACTATCTGTGTGTACCACAGCGACATATTGCTCTCCTTTCAACAAATGACTCGTTGTACAAAATTGGTCTGCCAAATGCCCGAATGTAAATGTAAATGAATACAGCCCTGTGTCGTAAAAAAACAGTGGTTTGAATTTCGAGAAATCAAAGTCCAATCAATGTACGTATCGCGTTCAATGCACATATTGACATGTTTAGTTTTCATCCTGTGGTTTGAGCCGCGGTTGGATCGTTAGTTAGCGCTCTTAGGGCGGGTGACGTGATATGTGGGTTTTGGGAACTCTAAAACTGTGGAATTGGAATGGTGTGTCCCGTATGCGGGGGTGTCGCAAATGTGGGGAAAATGCGCTTCACATGCACGACATACTTGGCGGTTGGAAACGTTTCAGGGTCAATAGGTCAGCTGTAGCAAAGTCGAACGGGCGAAGTTATTGTGGCGACGGACGAACGTAGAACGGACCAGAAGGGGGTCGGGCTACATAGCCATTGTTGGCGACAGAACACACACGCACAACACACACACCACACACACCTCTCCATGTGCTCTAAAAGGGGACATTGACGCAACCACTTGAAACCTTCTGAAGCCTAGAACCCTGTCCTTTTCATCCCGACAGCTTCTGATAGGAACACATTTTATCCATAATTGGACGGAGACGTACCTTGCACGAAAGACATAGCCTCGTCATGCATCATTTATTCCCAATGACAATGTCCATCCGTCTTAGCCCTTTGTCACCGATTCACATCGTAATTAATGCACATCCGTAGTTCCCGCGTGTCGTACACACAACGCGATATAATTACATTTCCGAGGATGCGTCGCGTATGGATGAGAGATGGAGACGTCGCCGTGCTGTGATTGGTCAATTCATAACGGCATTATTTTTGCCCAGCTTGGCCAAGCCTTTTTAATGCACGTCGTGTAATGTATTTACGCCCCGGAAACGCATGACATGTTCTGTGTGTGTGTGTGTGTGTGTGGTGGTGTGATTGTGTGTGGTTGTGTATGAAGTTTGGTGTGTGCACGTGTGGTTGTGTGTTTGTGTTTGTGTGAGTGTTTTTGTGAGTGCGTTGTGTTGTGTGTGGTGTGACTGTGTCTATTAGTGTGTATAGTTGTGATTGTGTGTGTGTGATTGTGTGTGAGACAGTTTTTGTGTGTGTGTGTGTGTGTGTGTGTGTGTGATTGTTGGTTGAGAGAGTTTTTGTGTGTCTGTGTGTACGTGTGTGCGTGCACATGTGTGAGTGTGTGCTTTATGGATGACGGGATGGCCATTCAGCATGACTGACACTGGCTAATGCTGGTTTTATATGATGATACGGGGTGGCTATGCGCTAGCTGTGCCATCGCTGGATGTGAAGTCGAACAAAGTCCCCAGTTGACAAAATCCTCAGAAATGTAGAATAAAAAAATACTCGGCGTGCTAATTAAATTGTCACAAGTCGCCCCGTGTTTCTGTCTCCTGTGCAGTGTGTGAGAGTCTCTGTGTCTGTGTGTGTGTGTGTGTTGTGTCTGTGTGTGTGTGTGTGTGTTTGTGTCTGTCTTGTTGTGTGTGTGTGTGTGTGTGTGTGTGTCTGTGTGTGTGGCGTTAAAATCCATTATGTCTCATGTCTCGCGCGCCCTAGGAAGTGCTCTGTGTGGAGCTCAGAGATCAACGTGGTTGAATATTGCTGCACGCTGGGTGCCTTTACAAAATCCAATTCCAGAAAGTGAGCACGGCTCGCCCAGCGCCCGGCTCCTCGCTCCTCGCTCCCCGGGCCCTGGCTGCTGCTGCTGCTGCTGCTGCTGCTGCTGCTGCTGCTGCTGCTGCTGCTGCTGCTGCTGCTGCTGCTCCCTGAGCTCTGCCCTAAAACCACCCGCCAGCCCACTGCAGCTGGGGAGAGACATGAGACGAGGTGTGCAGCAGCTACTGCTCTCTCTCTCTGCCTCTCCCCCTCTCTCTCCCTCCCTTTCTTTCCTACTCTCTCTCCCTCCCCCTTCTCTCTCTCTGTCTATCTCTCTCCCCTCTCTCTCTCTCTCTCTCTCTCCCTCTCTCCTCGCTCTCCACTCTCTCTCACGCTCTCTCCCTCTCTTTCCTCTTCTCTCTCTCTCTCTCCCTCTCTTTCCTCTTCTCTCTCTCTCTCTCCCTCTCTCCCTCCCCCACTTTCTCTCTCTCGACCGCCCCCCCACTCTCTCCTCTCTCTCCCCCTCAATCTCGCTCGCTCTGTCTCCCCCCTCTCTCTCTCTCTCTCTCTCTCTCTCTCTCTCTCTTCCTCTCTCTCTCGTGCCCCCTTTCTCTCTCCCACTCCCCCCTCTCTCTCTCCCCTCTCCCTCTCTCTCTCTCCTCCCCCTTTGTGTCCCAGTTAAGACCCCTCACTGAGGGCGTGTCCTGCTCCATCCTCTCACTGAATCCCACTGTAGTCTGCTGTGTGTGTGTGTGTGGTGTGTGTGTGCGGTGTGTGTGTGGTTTGACACGCTTTGAATCGAGTGAAGAGTAAAGACAAACTTAAAAGGAGCAACAACATGCAAGACACTCGGAAAAGCTCTTTAATCTGTGTTACTTTGATTTGGAAAGTAAGAGGAATTTGAATTAATTCCACCCCCCCCCCCCCCCCCAAAAGAATTAAATAATGATAATCCAGAATGCCTGCGAGAAATGCATGAATTATTGGGTGACTGGTGCCTTAACAGGCCAATCAGCCACTTTACGCCGGAATTGTGTAATTTAATAATTCAGAAAGATATTACTTCTCAGAGGAGGGACATGAATAATTCAACATATTATGACTTAAAATATATAGCGGCAGCCCGGTGAATGAAAGGAGATGATGATTAATCCAACATCTGGACTAATAGACTTTCGGTCACAAAATGGATTTTCATTGGGCTGACTGTGAGCTAGGCTTGGCTGGCTGCTGTGTGCTCAACTTCTACCTACTTGGGGGGGAAAGTAAAACCAACAAGAGTAAGAAATATCTGTCGCTTCCCAAAGGCCGCCCTTGGGAGGCTTGGAGGAGGCGGGCGCTGGGGCCCATTGTCTCTCCACTCCACCGAATTCTGGACGGAAAACCTGGTGTTGTGTGTGTGTGGTGTGTGTGTGTGTGCACGGACGTGAGTTTCCTAACTCTCAGCGGCCAAGGGAGAGCCCTGCGTCGTGCTGCTGCAGCCTATTGTTTAAGCAGTTGACATAATTGCGGAGGACCCGTCCAAAACGCGGTGACACCGAGGCCACCGTAGCTCCGCCTCCAGCTCCAACTCGGCAAGTGGGCCGCCGCTATATTCCGACTGCGTGTATCATTTGGCCTGGCGCTAAATGCAGTGAAGTGTGTTTTTGGAGTGTGGCGTGCAGTGAGGACTCAGATGGCATTGAGTCTTCCATGCTCATTAAGTCTTCTGCAAGCATAGCCCTTTGCACACAAAAAAAACAAAAAAAACAACAGCACATGGACTAATGGATGCTCAAGTGTGGCTTTTTTTCTTGTATGTTTAAGTCAAGACTTAATGGATTGGCTGTGGATCTGTGGCTCCAGTGTGGACAGAAGCCACGTGTGTGAACAGAAGCCATTGTAACTTGCATTACACGTCTCGAAAAAAACAACTGCGCCGAAGTAAAATGTAACAAACTAAAGAGTAACTATTGGAACCAGAACACAAGGTTAGTCGAATGTATTAGGTCAACAATTTTCGCTTCGCCTGATTGACTTACATTGTGCCTTGCTAGAGCGAACCACATTTTAATGACTTTTGTTATTATACTAATACTACTGTATCATCATATTACTTCCAATACTTATCATGCTTATACTAACATACAACGACTACTTCATCATACTACTAGGTTTAGGTTCAAATTGTGACACAACAGTTAAGAACATGGTTTCTATGTTTGCACTGTTACTGCATTCAGACTTTAAACGTTTTAACTCTGATCAAATATTTTCAGTTCAGCTTTTCAACATTTCTATACGTCTTATAATCTGAGGCTTTGTTCAACATTTGTTTAAATTCATTTTATTTTGCAGTAGTCACCACATTTATGCATTTTTCCTCTTTTCTTCTAAATGTTCCAGTTATTATTATTCTCAAACTTTCCAACTCAACTCCTCCTTCATACTTTATGCCCAAACAATATTTCATACATACCAAACTTTTATGGGCTGACTTTTCAATTATTAAACTCACACATTTTGCTCTGCGTGTAGAATTGTGAGAGTGTACAAAATATGAGATCAAAATCTATAACCTGTCATTACAGCCACTAGTTTCAGACCCCATACAGGCCTTCATATCATACATTAAAACTACAAAAATTCTAAGCAATGAGTTGTTTCTAGTTTTTACTTTTCATTTTCTCCACATACACACATGCACGCACGCACACACACACACATTGATGCACACACACACAGACCACACTCACACACACACACACACACACACACACACAGTTAGAAATAAACAGCTCTGTTTAAAAGATTACCCAATTATCTCACTAGACATACCTTTCAAAAGCTGCGATCCATCTATACAATGAACCCGGGTCATCCTAGCAGCAACCACCCAGGACACCCTAGCAACCACCCAAAACACCCTAACAACCACCCAGAACACCCTGGAAACCACCTAGGACACCCTAGAAGCCACCCAGGACACCATAGAAACCACCTACAACACCAGAGCAAATATCCAGAACACTCTAGCAACCACCCACAACACCCGAGCAACCATCCAGAACACCCTAGCAACCACCCAGAACACCTTAGCAAACATCCAAAACACCCTAGAAAACCATCCAGAACACCCGAGCAACCATCCAGAACACTCTTAGCAACCACCTACAAACACCCGAGCAACCATCCAAAACACCCTAGAAACCATCCAGAACCTCTAGCAACCATCCAGAACACCCTAGCAACCACCCAGAACACCCTAGCAACCACCCAGAACAACATAGCACCTTGCAGAGCACCCTAGCATCTGCTATAAAACTACACCTGGATAATAATATACCAGGTACTTAACGGTTTATTTTCAGCAAGCTGCGACCACCATTTCCTCCATAATAATACTTTTGTCTAGTTTTATCATGGCCGATTTATTTCTATTTTTTTTTTAATGAATAACAGCTTTATCTGAGAGCCGCCGCAACGGTGTTGGAAATGCGATGCCCGAGCTACAAAAACAACCACACATACAGTATTTGTATGGGCATGTGTCGGGGAGAGACGCGGGTGTTCTTTCAGGTGTTCATTTAGTTTAGCGATGGCCGAGGGGGGAGTGCGTGCAGTTTTGTATGGAGCCGGGGCAGCTTGTTCCAGCATCGTCAAGGTAGCCACCGCCGCACACGAGGAGAGCCTCCGGACTGAGAATGAGTTCAGGGCGAGCCGAGGCGGGAGGCAGGAACATTGGCTACCGAAAGACAAAACCTCTCTTCATGTTTTACGCATTTGCTTCTCTTGAGGTTCCTCCACGGACCGGGGGGGCAAATTCAGAGAGAACCGAGACCGCAGACAGAGACATCGGTCATCATTGGTTCGTAGGCTACTGTAACCGAAAGTAAAAAAAACGATTTAGCTGAACGTTTTGCTTGCCGTTCGGGGGGGCTTTCGAAGGTTGACCGGTTCCTTACAGTCTTCGCCGACTCCATTGTAACGTCGCGCCGCGCTCCGTGTGTCTACATGTGTTTCCGTCGTTAAAATACACCGTCGTATCTGTCGGGGGTACTCGAGGGTTTATGGTGTGTCGTATTTTTACCACGCACCGTTGAGTGTTTTAGCGCCGTCCAAAGGAAAACATTATTGGAAGACACAACAGGTTGAACATGAGGCATATTTACACAACATAACATCTAGTTGGACTGTTCTTTCAGTCTGTTCTTCACGTCCAAAGATAAAATGGCGAAACTGATTGGCTGTTCATTTGCCTTTTTATTTTTTTTTATTGTCTTGCGTATTTTTTCTTTTACACTTCACTTCACTTGCATATAAAAAAGACCCAGACGAGACAAGTATGTCCACCGCATTATAATAACATTCTTACACAATAACATTCTTACACCATTCATGTCATATCATGGCGGCAATATCTGGCAACATTACACAATTCGCTGCTCACCAAATATATGGGGATGTGCATCTATCCCATGGAAATGTTGTTGTTGTTGTTGTTGTTGTTGTTGTCGTCTTGTGCTGCTTCACGTTGTGGATGTTTCCATTGATCCACTTTATCGATATTTCACTGCGAGAGCGAGTGGAAGGTCTGCATTCATGTCCGAACAAGTCAATGGACACATTTAGTTTTACTGCCCTGGAAAATCAATGTCTTTTCCCCCCCCCCCTGTCTGTCCCCACATTCTGCTCATCAACCAAAGGCCTGCCATATAGCAGGGTTTAAGCACAGGGTTGCCACGGTAACTTGAACCAAGATCAGCCTAAGCTTGGCATCTGAAAATTCTGGCGTTCCCGGGAATTCTCACTTTACTTGTTGGGTTAACTCGGAGATCCAGCTTCTTGGAAATAGGGCCCTAGGTTCCAAATTGATGTGTACGTCTGTCTGTATGTATATGAGTGTGCGTGTGTGTGTCTGTGTGTGTACTGTGCGTGTGCGTGTGTGTGTGTGTGTGAGTCTGGGAAGCATGTGACTGACAATGTACCTGCTGAGGCTTTTTGTCGTTTTAAGGACAACAAAAGAATGCTGGCATCGTGGCAAGTTTTCACGCCCCAAAAAGTCCCCGTCTGCCCACTCTCTCTCTCTCTCTCGCTCTCTCTCTCTCTCTCTCTCTCTCTCTCTCTCACCGCTCTACTTTTCTATCTCTCCCTCTCCCTCTCTCTCTCTCTCTTATCCCTGTGTCATTCAGACAGAGAAAGCCGTTACATGAAGGCCGGCGTCCATTTTGATTTTGACCTACCTCTTATGTCATGTCCTTTTTTTTCATTTTCTTCTTCACCACCTACTTTGTGAAAGTGCCTCAGTGTGTCTGAGGGCCAGCATTTTGTCTGATCCACTTTCACCTTGCGTGGTTTTAAAGGAAGTTACTGTCGGTCCAAATTCCACCGATTAGGTGTGTGTGTGTGTGTGTGTGTGTGTGTGTGTGTGTGTGTGTGTGTGTGTGTGTGTGTGTTTGCATGTGTGTTGGGGCTGAGTGTTGAAGAAATAAACAGAAGAACATTGTCCAAAGATAATATGCCCCACACAGACAGTAATCATGGTGATCCATGTATCGTCGACAATGCCGTTGACAATACTGTTGAAAGCTTTTCACTTAAAAACCTGACAGTTTTTAAGTCTTTTATCAAATTATTTTTTGACATTCATACTGAAGTAAAGCAAAGTTTTTGACATGACATTTCTTTTATGAAGAGTACAAGGTTATCACTTTCTCATTGGAATATCAACTGTTCCATCTCTCCAACTCTCCTGGATCTTGAACATTTCCCGCAGTTGCCTCCACCTGCCTTATTGCCTCTCCACCTCGTGGCCACGGCGTCTCCTCCTCATCTTTTCCCATCGCCCACTCCCCCCTGTGCCTACCTTCGTTTGGCCACCAGTAGATGGTAGGGGGGGGGGGGGGGAGGAGGATCAAGAGGAGTTGCATTGCTGTTGGACCATCGCGGGCCTGCCCAGCGCTGGAGTAATAAATAATCCCGCCGGTCGGTCAGTCAGTCAGTCAGTCAGTCAGTCAGTCAGTCAGTCAGTGTGCGTATATATGGGCCTGACGAGCAAGCAATGGGTTTCCTGATTCCTGGATGAGTGCGAACCCCAAAGGCAGATGGCAGAGGACATGGGCAACCTCAACCCTGGCCCATGAGTTGTCGTGTATTCAGACACCATCTGAATCGACATCTCCATCTGCTCGTCGTCGCGATGTTGTCGAGGAAGATGGATGTGATCAGGATACGAGCGAAATCAACAGATGCGGACACGGTTGTAAAAGTTGAACCTTGGCTGACAAAATCGTTCATTATTCGAAAAACACGAACAACATGAACTGGCTGTCAATGTTTATCGCGCTGACAGACCGGAGAACGGTGGCAGCGTTTCCATTTGTGTGAAATCAAAGCTCAGTTCTGTCTGGATCAATACGCGAGCCATCGGAATTTCTGGCAGGGAATGTAGAGGTCGTGCCTTTGTAGAGCTGGATGTTATCGGCTTCCATCTGCTCCAAACCATGTGTTGCTGTCTCTGAGCTAGCTAGATAGCAAATTTGTCAAAGATGGTGACCGTAGTTGGGATTGGCTTGAACCAGTATCTGATGATTTTGAATGTTTTGTGATTCCGTTCATCTGAATTCACCCACTCGTCCAATTCTCATATGTCCTGGCAAGTTTCAATGGACTTGATTCTTAATGCTGATAAATCCGAGCTTATGTTGTTTTACCAACTCTAGGAATGGGCTGCAAAATATATCCTCTGTAGTCTCTCTTGAGGAAAGTGAAGAGGATGTTAACGCTTATGAATACCAGGGTATTTATAAGCGTATTTTGGGTATTGTGATTGATGACCTCCTCACATGTGCCGCAGTGTGTGTGTGTTTGGTGGCTGGCTTAATTGGCCTCACCTGACCCAGTTGGAGTCTGGGGGGTGGGTGGGGCTACAAACCTGTGGTGCATTGGCTAATCAGTGCACCACAGGTTAAGTCAGCCATCAGCACACACACACACACACTCACTCACTCACTCACTCGGGGAGTGTGTGTGCTAGCAAGAGTACCATCTGCTTTGTCCGGACCAGGTAAGGCTCATTAAGCCAGCCACCAAACACACACACACACACACACACACACCACACACTCTCACACTGGGTTTTTCTTTTTCTTTGAATGTTAAAAGCCACCACTTCTTTTTATAACTATATAACTAATTTATCTGAACCATGGTGATGTTTTATATCGCGGCATTCAATACCTCTGCTCAGTGTTTTCATGTTTGACAAGCTTACATTCATCCTGTCTGGAGGTTTATTACCGAGTGTAAAGCTCAGACGCACGTTGTGAGTTATCTTCTGGGGTAGGATGGCCTCCCCACAGGAGGCTCTGTCATGGTTACAGCTTTATATTACCGTTATATATATATATATATATATAGTTGTGGTTTTCTCCCATACTACTTATATGTCCTTCTCGCACAGAAAAGAGTTGGACAGTAACTCTACGTTCCCTTGGACGTTTTTTTTATGCATTTTGTCCCAAATGCTCATACAGAAATTGAATTGCATTGTGTATTCTGCACCTGGGCACGGAAGGAACACATTGCAGAGTGACCTCGCTCAATGCTTTTAAATACAAAGTGAAGAGGCAAAGTCCTTAAGATGTCCATGTTTTTTGATTTGCCCGTTGCGAAGTCGACTCCTCGAGATTTCTCTTTTGAAATGACTTCCCGATTGCTTGTTCTCAGATAGTTTCCTTGGGGATTTTCTGTCTCTGACGATGGTGCATTCTTTATACCTGTCTTTGCCAGGTCTCCCTTGAACAAGAGAGTATCATCACAATGGGACTTTCCTGGTTATATAAAGATTAAATAAACACATAAAATAATACAATTTCTCACAAACGTCAGCATAAAAAATTGGTTCCGAAATAGAAACTGTTTTTTTTAGTTTTTTACCTCATTTTCCAGAGAAAGCTGCTCACTGTCTGTTGGGAGTTGTGGATGTATTTCATCTGTGGGCCAGTAACTTTCCACTCTGCCGTCTGGCCTACGTGACGAGTTAGCGTTCACTCTTATCTGTTGGCCCTGGGAGGCCTCTGAGATGCGCTCGCCGGTGTTTGTTGTCGTCGAACGTGGGGAACGTGCTGTCTCTGCTGTCCCTGCTGTCCCTGCTTCCTGGGCTGGCGTCTGGCAGGTGGGAACGGGAGCGTCTCGACGTGAGGCCCGCTGTCCCTGCTTCCTGGGCTGGCGGTCTGGGGGGGGGGGGGGGATACGAGGCCGGTAAGCGTTTCCATGTATGTCTTGGTGTCCTTGCTCCCCGGATATCGGTCTGGGGGATCTCCACGTGAGGCCACGGTATCCCCTGCTTCACAAGTTAAACTGTCTGTCTGTTACAGATCCACGTGGGGGCCCTGGTGTCCTCGCTTCTCGGGTTGGCTGTCTGGGAGGTGGGGACGGAAGGGTCTCCATGGAAGGCCTCGTTGTCCCCGCTCCCCGGATATCCGTCTGGGAGGCGGGGGGTGCGGGAGCGTCTCCACGTGCAGCCGTATCTGCTTCCCAAGATGATTTGTTGTCTACATGTAAATGCTCCTCTGTTCTGCCCATCCAAAACTGTACATACCGTAAATCCTCTAATAGTGGCCGGGGCCTTTATTACGAGTAATGTTTATTCCTACCTCAGGGTTGTTTTATTGTACAGTGGGTGTATTTTCCCTACGTGAGGCTGCGGTGCTGTTTTGTTACCATAATGTTACTTGCAGCTGAATCTTACTGTTTTGTTTGGTTTGTTTTTATGTGCCAATGTGTGCAATGTTTTGCAATAAAAGTCAGGAAATGAAGGGATTATGTCCATGAGAGTTTAATTTTAAGAAATAAAGGCCTGCCTCTAATATAAGCCTGCCTCCAACAAAGGCCTGGTGCTCTTTGCGGATCAGTAAATAAAGGCCCCGGCCAATATTAGAGGATTTACGGTATTACAATCCGCACTGATCAGCCATTCACTACTCCAGCAGTCGTCTTTTTTCTCCCCCCCCCCCCCCCTTCTTGCTCTTCCCTCTTACGTCTTTCCTAATCTCTCTGTTTGAGAATTGCTCGCCGTGATTCCACTTTGTTACCGAGTGCGTATCATCTCACGTCGAGGAAGAAGAAAAAAAACAAAAAAAAACACACATCCTCTCATCCGTCTCACTTGAGGAGACTGCACTGGCTCACTCGGCCCCCGTCGCTCTGCCTCTCTCTCTCTCTCTCTCTCTCTCTCTCTCCCTCTCTGCCTCTTGTCTCTTCTTCTGCTCTCGCTGCTCTCTCTCCTTTTCTGTCTCACTCTGTTCTCGCTTCCTTCTTGTCTCTCGCTTCTCTCTCTGTCTCTCGCTCTCTCTCTCTCCTCTCTGTCTCTTCTTCTGTCTCTCGCTGCTCTCTCTCTCCTTTTCTGTCTCACTCTGTCTCGCTTCCTTCTGTCTCTCGCTTCTCTCTCTTCTCTCCCTCTCTCGCTCTCTCTCTTTCTTCTCTCCCTCTCTCTCTCTCTGCCTCTCTGGTCTCTTCTTCTGTCTCTCGCTTCCTTCTGTCTCTCGCTTCTCTCTCTCTCTCTCTCTCTCGCTCTCTCTCTTCTCTCCCTCTCTCTCTCTATCTTCTGATCTTCTTCTGTCTCTCGCTGCTCTCTCTCTCCTTTTCTGTCTCACTCTGTCTCTCGCTTCCTTCTGTCTCTCTCTCTCTCTCTCTCTCTCTCTCTCTCTCTCTCTCTCTCTCTCTCTCTCTCCTCTCTCTCTCTTCTCTCTCTCTCTCTTCTCTCTCTCTCTCTCTCTCTCTCTCTCTCTCTCTCTCTCTCTCTCTCTCTCTCCTCTCTCTCTCTCTCTCTCTCTCTCTCTCTCTTCTCTTCATCGCCACTGACACTGTGGCTTTTCAAATCATATGTTCAACAAAAGTCAATCATTAGAATAATGTTAACGAGTAACAACACACATACTATATACACTGAAGATACGAGAGGAAAGGGTATCATCATCCATCATCGACGTTTTCTTGTGTTAAATACACATACAGGGCTTGAGTCCACTGGGCCCCTATACATTCATTTACCGCTGGCTGAGACATCACAGTGCAGGTGCAAGGTGCAAAACAATAAAAAAGCACCGAGCCAGCATTTCTTCTTCTACCTCCTCTTCCGGGGGGTGTGGGCGGTGGGGGGCGGGGCGGGGGGGGCTTGGGACTTATGGGACTTAAAACACAAACCCCCCACACACCCCACCCACACCCTCAGCTTGGAACGCGATCGTCGTCGACGTCACGCCCCCGCCTGCCTGTCTTTCACTAATTCCCCCAGGAGACACTGCAGCACTTTCAAGAGGTGGGGGACGACACGACGACGATTACCTGGAACAGAAGCCTCGTCGTCCGGAGGTTTCATTTCGAGCGTCGGCGGTGTTGACGTACGCTAACGACGGCGACGCCGACGCCGTAACGTTACGCACAACGTTTTGAATTGAGAGCGAGAGTGAGTGAGAGAGAGTGCAGGGGCTACATCTCTAAATATGCTCATTATTGCATTATCTTTCCTTTAGTGTCGCCTCTTTTTTTTCCCGTTGGCTCATTGTCCGTCCGTTCGTTCGTTCGTTATCGTAATGTTGTGTTGTTGTTGTGTTGTTGTTACCGGGCGCCTTTCCCGGGCGTCTGTGTGGCGTTGTGGGCTAGCATGATGCCTGCCGCGCGTCCCTCGGTCCGCGAGCTAAAGTGGATCATGGTGGCCAAATCGGTCAGTGACGCGCAAGTGCTTTGGCTCTCTCTCTCTCTCTCTCTCTCTCTTCTCTCTCTCTCTCTTCTCTCTCTCTCTCTTCTCTCTCTCTCTCTCTCTCTCTCTCTCCTCTCTCTCTCTCTCTCTCTTCTCTCTCTCTCTCTCTTCTCTCTCTCTCTCTCTCTCTCTCTCTTCTCTCTCTCTCTCTCTCTCTCTCTCTCTCTCTCTCCTCTCTCTCTTCTTCTCTCTCTCTCTCTCTCTCTCGACGTAAACAAATGCGCCGGCTCCACAGCAGCGCGCTGATCACCGTCGCCACGGGCAACACCAGCATCTCTCATTGCTCTCTCGCCCTCAGCTTCTAGCTATCCTAGGAGAGATTTCCTTTTCCCAGATGAAGACAGACAGCAAAGGAGCAAACTTGAAACTAACGCCTTTTTTTTTTTTTATATATCGTATCCTAAAACTACCGCAGGTCGCAAATTTTCCTTTACTTTTATTAAATCCCATAAAGTATATATCCATACATGCACACACACACACACACACACACGAAACAATATGAGCCTTCTGCTTGATAACTCATTTATTAGTTGTAATGATACACAAAAGCTGAGCGACGATAAAACTAGCTTTACTGCAGCGACCGCAATCAACACCAAGCAGCGCACCTCTGAGGCAGCGGTTGGCGCCGGGCATAAGACCCATCACACACACACACACGGGTAATTTACTGCCCGTCATTCGTCTCCGTCTGCCCTGCGGCGAAGGGAATGGGGCGATATGGGCAAAAAGAAAAGCAAGAGCTACGACGTGTCTGCTGGTTAATGGCTCGCCGCATCGCCGCCCCCCCCCCCTGTTCCTATCCTCTAATATGGCTTCCTCCTGTGGCCGTGCGCGAGCCACACTGCGCAAAGCAAAAGCCACTTC
>PIJE02001979.1:11830-22637 GCA_002895965.2 Coryphaenoides rupestris | reverse complement strand
GAGCGAGCGAGCAAGCGGCGTCAGGAAATAAGTAGCCGAGGCCGTTTCATCCAACGCGCCGCAAACGATCTTCCAACATGTGTTCCTCGCCGGGTTGGCTCAGGATGGAATCACCAGCCGCCTTAATGCCGTTATCAAAAAACGTGGGTTTAATCAGAGAGGCTTACAAGTAGACCCTGTGATGTTATCAGGCTCAACTTTTCGCCGATTGGTTCTTTTTCCGATGATCAGATGTTAGATTTTGTCGCCGTAAATAAAAGATAAATACAGTATATTAAAGAGGGTTCTGCTGAAGAAAGAAAGAAAGAAATATATAGATGTTTTGAATAGCACATCTCGGTGTCAACAGTACTCCGAGAGCCGTCGCAATTGGGGGCCACGCTGGCGTGCACACGTGTGTGTGTGTGTGTGTGTGTGTGTGTGCAGGTGTGCAAGAAGCCAGCCCAGCCAAAACCAGGGCGAAGCTAACAATACATGAGTGCACATGAATCATGCAACGAGAACATGGAATACTGATTAAAGAGGAAGGGCTTTCAGGGCAGTGTCCTCTCTCTCTCTCTCTCTCTCTCTCTCTCTCTCTCTCTCTCTGTCTCTCGCTCTCTTTCTCCCCCACCATGTGCTGTTCACCATGTCTGTTCAAGCGGCACTCCAGGGCAATAATGGTGTAATTGTCCGTAAGATCAATCAAATGCAGTCTGCTATTCTGCATAAAGAGCCCAAGTGTCGTCTGTCTGGCAAGACGGACAATTCATTGGTAATACGCAGCAGACATCGCTACTTGACAGTCTGACAGACTTCCATTGTTGTCCCCAAAAGGTAACAAACAAACCCGTGATGTGAATGTTGTTTTAATTGTCGTAATGATTTCATTCGATGCGCTTTCCGTGTGCACACATGAGGTTTGTCCAGATCCTTCACATTGACATGCAGTTGTTACAGATACTGTACGTTGAGGGGTGAAGTCGGTTTGAGAAATTACGGAATATTGTAAAAAGAAAAAGCTAAATCAGTTTGGTGCCCGTCGCGCTAAACGCCCGGGTGACTTGGCGGCTCACGAATACACTTTGCCTCAGTTTTTATTGTTTTGTTCTCTCACTCGCTCTCTACTTTGAGCAACTGCAGGCCTGCAGAGTAGCTCGCGTTTTTCCATCATTATGTGTTGAACCAGAAAAAAGGGACGGAAGGAGTGAGTTGGGTGCTTTGGACCGAGGGCAAAACTGGCCCCCCCCCGTCACTGAGGATACCCAAGGCCAAGTCTGCCGACCAATTGTAACGTTACATTTACATTGAGGGCATTTAGCAGACCCCTTTTCTCCGAAGCGACTCACAGTGTGTACATTTGTCCGGAGAGAGTGAAACAACAATGTACAGTAAGCGCTCATAACTCCGCCGTCCTGACATCGGCCGGGGAGATTCGTTCCTCCGCTGCTGCGCCAACACACAGAACAGTTGTGACTTCTGTATTCTGCACGATTCTGTAGTACAGGGGCTGATTTTTTACAAACTGTCCATAATTCCCCCAGACTCTCCGCAAACACAGTTTTGAAGTCGAAGTTCAACCAGGGAAACGAATGGTGCCAGGAACGGAGGAGACGGTACCGGGCTGGCACTAATCTGATAGCTTAACTGATAAAAGAACGCTCCTTTCATGTGTCTAATTGCTGACTCGGGAGTCTGGAATAAGCTCTTTGTCGTCGCTGCTGTTTCTCTACCTCTCATCCTCCTCCCTGGCCTGGAATGTCCGTGCGGCCCTCGCGCCGTTTTTAGCGGCACGACAACACCGGGAAGTGGAACTTGGCGGCGCTCGCCGTAACATGAGCACTAAGTCATATTGAGAGTTAGTGTCGGCCCGGCAGTGAGAATTTATGGACCGCTAAATGAATTGGCTTTAGTCGTCAAAGGAACGAGGTGATTTATGCGTTCGGATTGTCAAGGGGACACACAAAAGCATAACAGGAGTCGCTGGTGTGTTTTCTTTCCCCCCCCCCCCCCCCCAAAGCAACGGTATTTGGCGAAGGATAAAAAAAGGAACAAACTGTTTTTTTGTGCGTTTTGCGTGTGCACACGTTGGGGAAATGTTACACACGTTTGGCAATATCATGTTTAGCGGCACGTTCGTGGTCAGCGATGCCGTTTTTCATATGCACATACATACGTAATACAGTAGGTGTAGTGGGTTGCCGTGGAAACCGCTCCGACTGATTAATTTGTGACAGGGGTCGGAGTCGGAATAAATGGCTCTGGGAATTGGGGCGTGCTCCACATAGCCAAAGAACCAGGGTAAAATTAGCCTTCCCTCTGAGAAGCAGGGGACTGGATGTGGCTGCTGGTGGTGGTGAACATAACCGGAGAGCAGGAGGGAGCGGGAGGGAAGGAGCCGCGCTGCTCACCTTGCGTGTCGGCGTGCGCCGGCTGTCCTCAAACTAGAACAGCTGACCTCATCCCACCACCGAGCTCAACACTGTGACGTTACAGTAAGGTGTGTGTGTGTGTGTGTGTGCGCGGCGTCCCAGTAAACAGAGGACAAAACGTACAAAAACTTGCAAATAAAAATTATAAAATCGCAGACGGCGTAACCCAGCCCGCCACGGTTTTCCGCGCCGAGGATGACGCAACGTACAAAACGGCAGTTTCACTTTATTGCGGCGTAGTTGCCGTGTTTCCGACACGTACGCGCACACGCAATCCTCCCGGAAGTTTAACCGCCGGAAAAACCGGGGTCCTGCGATGGCCGTGGTGGTAGGTGGTCCCAATCCTGCTGTTATCCTTTTGCTCTTCCCTCTTACGTCTTCCTAATCTCTCTGTTTGAGAATGTGCTCGCCGTGATTCCACTTTGTTACCGAGTGCGTATCATCTCACGTCGAGGAAGAAGAAAAAAAACAAAAAAAACACACATCCTCTCATCCGTCTCACTTGAGGAGACTGGCACTGGCTCACTCGGCCCCCGTCGCTCTGCCTCTCTCTCTCTCTCTCTCTCTCTCTCTCTCTCTCTGCCTCTCTGTCTCTTCTTCTGTCTCTCGCTGCTCTCTCTCCTTTTCTGTCTCACTCTGTCTCGCTTCCTTCTGTCTCTCGCTTCTCTCTCTCTCTCTCTCTCTCTCTCCTCTCTGTCTCTTCTTCTGTCTCTCGCTGCTCTCTCTCTCCTTTTCTGTCTCACTCTGTCTCGCTTCCTTCTGTCTCTCGCTTCTCTCTCTCTCTCTCTCTCGCTCTCTCTCTTCTCTCCCTCTCTCTCTCTCTCTCTCTGTCTCTTCTTCTGTCTCTCGCTTCCTTCTGTCTCTCGCTTCTCTCTCTCTCTCTCTCTCTCGCTCTCTCTCTTCTCTCCTCTCTCCCTCTTCTCTCTGCTTCTTCTGTCTCTCGCTGCTCTCTCTCTCCTTTTCTGTCTCACTCTGTCTCTCGCTTCCTTCTGTCTCTCGCTCTCTCTCTCTCTCTCTCTCTCTCTCTCTCTCTCTCTCTCTCTCTCTCCTCTCTCTCTCTCTCTCTCTCTCTCTTCTCTCTCTCTCTCTCTCTCTCTCTCTCTCTCTCTCTCTCCTCTCTCTCTCTCCTCTCTCTCTCTCTCTCTCTCTCTCTCTCTCTATGCTCGTTGTGACATCGCCACTGACACGGTGGCTTTTCAAATCATATGTTTCACAAAAGTCAATCATTAGAATAATGTTAACGAGTAACAACACACATACTATATCCACTAAGATACGAGAGGAAAGGGTATCATCATCCATCATCGACGTTTTCTTGTGTTAAATACACATACAGGGCTTGAGTCACTGGGGCTCCTATACATTCATTTACCCGCTGGCTGAGACATCACAGGTGCAGGTGCAAGGTGCAAACAATAAAAAAGCACCGAGCCAGCATTTCTTCTTCTACTCCTCCTCTTCCGGGGGGTGTTGGGGGCGGGCGGGGGGGGCTTGGGACTTATGGGACTTAAAACACACCCCCACACACCCTCAGCTTGGAACGCGATCGTCGTCGACGTCACCGCCCGCCTGCCTGCCTGTCACTAATTCCCCCAGGAGACACTGCAGCACTTTCGAGAGGTGGGGGACGACACGACGCACGATTACCTGGAACAGAAGCCTCGTCGTCCCGGAGGTTTCATTTCGAGCGTCGGCGGTGTTGACGGTACGCTAACGACGGCGACGCCGACACGTTACGCAGCCAACGTTTGAATGAGAAGCGAGAGTGAGTGAGAGAGAGTGCAGGGCTACATCTCTAAATATGCTCATTATTGCATTATCTTTCCTTTTAGTGTCGCCTCTTTTTTTTTTCCCGTTGGCTCATTGTCCGTCCGTCCGTTATCGTAATGTTGTTGTTGTTGTTGTTGTTGTTGTTACTGGGAGCGTTTCCCCGGGCGTCTGTGTGGCGTTGGGCTAGCATGATGCCTGCCGCACGTCCCTCGGTCCGCGAGCTAAAGTGGATCATGGTGGCCAAATCGGGTCAGTGACGCGCAAGTGCTTTGGCTCTCTCTCTCTCTCTCTCTCTCTCTCTCTCTCTCTCTCTCTCTCTCTCTCTCTTCTCTCTCTCTCTCTCTCTCTCTCTCTCTCTCTCTCTCTCTCTCTCTTCTCTCTCTCTCTCTCTTCTCTCTCTCTCTCTCTCTCTCTCTCTTCTCTCTCTCTCTCTCTCTCTCTCTCTCTCTCTCCTCTCTCTCTTCTCTCTCTCTCTCTCTCTCTCTCGACGTAAACAAATGCCGCCGGCTCCACAGTAGCGCGCTGATCACCGTCGCCACGGCAACACCAGCATCTCTCATTGCTCTCTCGCCCTCAGCTCCTAGCTATCCTAGGAGAAGATTTCCTTTTTCCAGATGAAGACAGACAGCAAAGGAGCAAACTTGAAACTAACGGCTTTTTTTTTAAATATATCGTATCCTAAAACTACCGCGTTGTCGCAATTTTCCTTTACTTTATTAAATCCCATAAAGTATATATCCATACATGCACACACACACACACACTGAACAATATGAGCCTTCTGCTTGATAACTCATTATTAGTTGTTAATGATACACAAAAGCTGAGCGCCGATAAACTAGCTGTACTGCAGCGACCGCAATCAACACCAAGCAGCGCACCTCTGAGGCAGCGGTTGGCGCCGGTCATAAGACCCATCACACACACACACACGGGTAATTTACTGCCGTCATTTCGTCTCCGTCTGCCCTGCGGCGAAGGGAATGGGCGATATGGGCAAAAGAAAAGCAGAGCTACGACGTGTCTGCTTGTTAATGGCTCGCCGCATCGCCGCCCCCCCCCGGTTCCCTATCCTCTAATATGGCTTCCTCCTGTGGCCGTGCGCGAGCCACACTGCGCAAAGCAAAAGCCACTTCCTCACTTCTATGGCGAGCAAGCGGCGTCAGGAAATAAGTAGCCGAGGCCGTTTCATCCAACGCGCCGCAAACGATCTTCCAACATGTGTTCCTCGCCGGGTTGGCTCAGGATGGAATCACCAGCCGCCTTAATGCCGTTATCAAAAACGTGGGTTTAATCAGAGAGGCTTACAAGTAGACCCTGTGATGTTATCAGGCTCAACTTTTCGCCGATTGGTTTCTTTTTCCGATGATCAGATTTTAGATTTTGTTGCTGTAAATAAAAGATAAATGCAGTATATTAAAGAGGGTTCTGCTGAAGAAAGAAAGAAAGAAATATATAGATGTTTTTGAATAGCACATCTCGGTGTCAACAGTACTCCGAGAGCCGTCGCAATTGGGGCCACGCTGGCGTGCACACGTGTGTGTGTGTGTGTGTGTGTGTGTGTGTGTGCAGGTGTGCAAGAAGCCAGCCCAGCCAAAACCAGGGCGAAGCTAACAATACATGAGTGCACATGAATCATGCAACGAGAACATGGAATACTGATTAAAGAGGAAGGGCTTTCAGGGCAGTGTGTCTCTCTCTCTCTCTCTCTCTCTGTCTCTCGCTCTCTTTCTCCCCCACCATGTGCTGTTCACCATGTCTGTTCAAGCGGCACTCCAGGGCAATAATGGTGTAATTGTCCGTAAGATCAATCAAATGCAGTCTGCTATTCTGCATAAAGAGCCCAAGTGTCGTCTGTCTGGCAAGACGGACAATTCATTGGTAATACGCAGCAGACATCGCTACTTGACAGTCTGACAGACTTCCATTGTTGTCCCAAAAGGTAACAAACAAACCCGTGATGTGAATGTTGTTTTAATTGTCGTAATGATTTCATTCGATGCGCTTTCCGTGTGCACACATGAGGTTTGTCCAGATCCTTCACATTGACATGCAGTTGTTACAGATACTGTACGTTGAGGGGTGAAGTCGGTTTGAGAAATTACGGAATATTGTAAAAAGAAAAAGCTAAATCAGTTTGGTGCCCGTCGCGCTAAACGCCCGGGTGACTTGGCGGCTCACGAATACACTTTGCCTCAGTTTTTATTGTTTTGTTCTCTCACTCGCTCTCTACTTTGAGCAACTGCAGGCCTGCAGAGTAGCTCGCGTTTTTCCATCATTATGTGTTGAACCAGAAAAAAGGGACGGAAGGAGTGAGTTGGGTGCTTTGGACCGAGGGCAAAACTGGCACCCCCCCCGTCACTGAGGATACCCAAGGCCAAGTCTGCCGACCAATCGTCACGTTACATTCACATTGAGGGCATTTAGCAGACCCCTTTTCTCCGAAGCGACTTGACAGTGTGTACATTTGTCCGGAGAGAGTGAAACAACAATGTACAGTAAGCGCTCATAACTCCGCCGTCCTGACACCGGCCGGGGAGATTCGTTCCTCCGCTGCTGCGCCAACACACAGAACAGTTGTGACTTCTGTATTCTGCACGATTCTGTAGTACAGGGGCTGATTTTTTACAACTGTCCATAATTCCCCCAGACTCTCCGCCAACACAGTTTTGAAGTCGAAGTTCAACCAGGGAAACGAATGGTGCCAGGAACGGAGGAGACGTACCGGGCTGGCACTAATCTGATAGCTTAACTGATAAAAGAACGCTCCTTTCATGTGTCTAATTGCTGACTCGGGAGTCTGGAATAAGCTCTTTGTCGTCGCTGCTGTTTCTCTTACCTCTCATCCTCCTCCCTGGCCTGGAATGTCCGTGCGGCCCTCGCGCCGTTTTTAGCGGCACGACAACACCGGGAAGTGGAACTTGGCGGCGCTCGCCGTAACATGAGCACTAAGTCATATTGAGAGTTAGTGTCGGCCCGGCAGTGAGAATTTATGGACCGCTAAATGAATTGGCTTTAGTCGTCAAAGGAACGAGGTGATTTATGCGTTCGGATTGTCAAGGGGACACACAAAAGCATAACAGGAGTCGCTGGTGTGTTTTCTTTCCCCCCCCCCCCAAAGCAACGGTATTTGGCGAAGGATAAAAAAAGGAACAAACTGTTTTTTTGTGCGTTTTGCGTGTGCACACGTTGGGGAAATGTTACACACGTTTGGCAATATCATGTTTAGCGGCACGTTCGTGGTCAGCGATGCCGTTTTTCATATGCACATACATACGTAATACAGTAGGTGTAGTGGGTTGCCGTGGAAACCGCTCCGACTGATTAATTTGTGACAGGGGTCGGAGTCGGAATAAATGGCTCTGGGAATTGGGGCGTGCTCCACATAGCCAAAGAACCAGGGTAAAATTAGCCTTCCCTCTGAGAAGCAGGGGACTGGATGTGGCTGCTGGTGGTGGTGAACATAACCGGAGAGCAGGAGGGAGCGGGAGGGAAGGAGCCGCGCTGCTCACCTTGCGTGTCGGCGTGCGCCGGCTGTCCTCAAACTAGAACAGCTGACCTCATCCCACCACCGAGCTCAACACTGTGACGTTACAGTAAGGTGTGTGTGTGTGTGTGTGTGCGCGGCGTCCCAGTAACACAATCAAACATTGGCTATACCCCCTTCGCCCACACCCCCCCCTCCCGTGGGAGTGCAGAATGCAGAAAGCCTGAACAGCAGTATAGCCCTGCCCTCACACTAAGCGTCCAGAAGGCATTTTTTCAATTTTGATAGTGGGGCGGGGACGATAGCTCAAACCCGGATCGAGGCGAGGACAGGGGACCGGATGCGGGATCCGGGCTCTGGCCCTGCTGCGCATTATCTCACGCCGGCCCGAGAAGCTGAAGGAAGAGGAACAGCGGAGAAAGGCCGCTCCTCATATTCCATCATCGAGCTCGCGGGCAAAGGAGTTATAATTGGATTCTTTTTGGGGGGGTGGGGGCTGTTCACATCTCTCTGAAAGACCTTGTTCCTCGCGTATACAGGAGGAGGACACTTATCGGATGTGATCCCCCATTGACAAAAGAGCTGGGGTTTGTCTGTGGAGATTTGACTATGGATGAGCTCAAAGCGCAGGTGTCCACTTGGAATATGCAGAGCCGCGGTGGACCGGGGCTTTTATCTTACATGCGGATAGAAGTCACAATTTTAGCCCAGGTGCATATTTTTTATTTTAAATACATTTTCGCGGTTTCGACTTTCTCTTTGTTCCGATGTTTTTCATCCTTAATTAAAAAAAAAAGAAAAGTTTAAGCACAAACCATTACATCTTTGGAGACCTGAGCTTTTTTTCCATTTTAGCAATTAAGTGCAGACGCCGACGTCATTCGTTTAAATGTGAAATACCAGTATAATATAATAAGGGTAAGAATAACAATAAAATAAAGCCTCTTCATTAGATGTACTATATTGCCTGCATATTTTCTCACTTCTTTCAAATGGGAAAAGGGATGGAATGGAAGAAATGATCATTTATTCCCTACAAGTTAATTGCTTCTACCTTCCATTCTGAAATCAGACAGTGTCTGGGGCTGTAAATGTGGCCAATGGAGAAATAATACCAATTTCCGGACGGTGGGCCTTTATTAATACATGGTGTTGGGCACCATCACCCTAACGGACATTTTAGTCTCGTCACCCACCAGGTGGCTTATATATTACCACCTAAATCATCATGATGTTTAATTGCACGGCCGCACCAATTTGCACACAATTAAAAAGCCTCTTTAATGAGTGTTCATGTTCAACAATGCCGTAGAATATGTGAAAGAACAAAGTAATTGATTTACAATATTAGTAAGAGTGGACATACAGCTGCGCTATGTAGATTGTGTATCCGTCTCCCTAATAGCAGACTGTGGGAGTGTGTGTGTTTGGTGGCTGGTTTAATTGGCCTCACCTGGCCCAGTTAGAGTCTGGGGGGGGGGCTACAGCCTCACCTGGCCCAGTTAGAGTCTGGGGGGGGGGTGGGGCTACAGCCTCACCTGGCCCAGTTAGAGTCTGGGGGGGTGGGGCTACAGCCTCACCTGGCCCAGTTAGAGTCTGGGGGGGTGGGGCTACAGCCTCACCTGGCCCAGTTAGAGTCTGGGTGGGGGGGGTGGGGCTGCACACCTCTGGTGCATTGGCTAATCAGTGAACCACAGGTTAAGTTAGCCACCAACACACACACTCAAGAGAGCGCTAGCATGCTAGCTAGTCACCGTCTCCATGTCATTGTACCAAAACTTTGCAATAAACCGGACTTTCAACACCACTACCTGCCTGTGTCCTTGGAGGAGCCCTGAACTAAGCCACTTTAGGTGGCATTGTGACATGATCTATGCCACACAGATATCAAGAACTCTAGCAGTCCATGTTTAATGCACAGCTCATGACCTATCCACGTTTAATGTGAACGAAGGTCTTGGCGCATGTATGTGATCTTAACATGTTGCCGAGTAAAGTGCATTCAAATGCAACTCAATGCTTTCTGTTGTGGCGCACGGGAACCACTAAGACTTGAATGTTTATTTCCTGTAAGGGAAGGGAGACCACATTCATTATGATTCTATGTGGATAGAAAGCAGTGGGCGGGTGATATAATGATCAAAGATTATCGCTCTAACAGGAGATGAATCCTAACCCACGAGATTCCATCTTTCCATAAGAATTCTCACTGATTTATGCAGTCTACGTGTGTGCGTGTGCGCGCGAGTGTTTGTGTACGTGCGCACGTCTCTGCGTTTGTGTTCTGAAGCAAACATAATCCTTTGCACGGTGAGCAGCCACGATTCAACTCAGAACAAAATAAATTCCCGACAAAAGGCGGCGAAAAAAAACACCGTTAACAACGGCAGTCGAAATGCGAAGTAAAAAAAAAAACGTCACGCAGCAGTTTCGCGAGAGACAAGCAGGAGAAAACAGGAACTGTCCCTCATCCTCCTTATCCTCGTCCAACCTCCAAATGCGGAGTAAACATGCGGAGGAGATGTGCAATCCATCACTTCAGCACCAGGTGTTGCGGATGCCAGTCCCCCCCCGTGACAGGTGAGCGCTGACGACACATCAGGCGCCCGCGGGCTGTCAGCTACTGCTCCCGTATCACATCCAAGCAGCACGCCGCGCCGATACCGATATACCGAGGAACCAAACTGTTAATGCATAATAATTTCCCCATCCGGGAGGAGAGGACGGAGGACGGAGTAGTTTAAAAGTGGTAGTTCGGCTCCATTCCGCCGTGATTGTGCGGCCCAGCGTGACGTCAAGCCACTGTTAGTAACACCGGGGGCCCAGTGTGCCGTGTGACATACGGGGGGGCGGCGGTACAGCTCAGGAGGTATAAGAGCGGTTGTCTGGCAACAGGAAGGTTGCTGGTTCGATCCCCGGCTCCGCCTCCTAGCTAAGTGTCGAGGTGTCCCTGAGCAAGACGCCACCTAACCCTAACTGCTCCTGACGTGTTGGTTGTTACCTTGCGTGGTTGGCACCGCCGTCGGTGTATGAATGGGTGAATGTGAGGCAATACTGTAGAAGCGCTATAGAAATGCAATCCATTTACCATTTCCATGACTTGATATCTCGGGGACAGCGAGGGTATTTGGTTATATAT
>PIJE02001978.1:36537-58550 GCA_002895965.2 Coryphaenoides rupestris | reverse complement strand
CCTGTAAAGCCCTTTGAGACTGAAACTGTGGCTATACAAATAAAGTTGACTTGACTTGAAATTGACTCGTACTCCTTTTGTATGGAATCACATTTGCAAGTACATTTGGACTTTGGAAACAACTCATCTTGTGGTTCGGTTGGTGTCCAGGTCCTACTGGGTGGGCGGGGTGAGCTGGTCTCCCTCGGGTCTCTTCCTGGCCTGCGTGCTCAAGCGGGGGTCCCTCCTCACGCTGGCTCGCCTCGGGGGTCTGCTCAGCCTGTCCACCTCCGGCTGCAACGTGGACTTTGGCCCCGCCCACTTCCTGCCCCTGCACCCGCTGGTCACCTACAGGTGGCGCTCTCTCACGCTCACTCTCTCTCTGTCTCTCGCTCTGTCTCTCGCTCTCTCTCTGTCTCTCTGTCTCTCTGCCTGTCTGTCTCTGTCTGTCTCTCTCTCTCACAATTTGCTCTCGCTGTGTCTGTCTGTCTGTCGGTCTCTCTCTCTGTCTGTCTCTCTGTCTGTCTGTCTCTCTGTCTCTCTCACTCTCACCCTGGCTCTAGCTCTCTGTCTGTCTGTCTCTCTCTCTCTCACGCTTTGCTCTCGCTGTGTCTGTCTCTCTGTCTGTCTGTCTCTTTGTCTCTCTCTCTGCTCACTCTCACTCTGGCTCTAACACTGTCTGTCTGTCTTTCTCTCAAACACACACAAATATATTACAATACATTTTTTATTATTGTATTATATTATAGTACTAGTATCTCCACATGAAAAAACCATCTCAAATGAACCCAGAGATACGTTTCTTTAATCTACAAATATATATATATCGTTTTTAATCAAAAGCTAGAAGCAACTTAACACAGGCAATATGATATCAACATGTTAAATTAAATGGTAAATGTTGGTTAAATGGTTAAATTATTCTGTGGAACCTCTACCTCCATTACAATCCCTTCCTCCTCCCCGCAGGCCTCCAGCGTCCTCCGTGGGCCGCGGCGGGGACGCGTCTCTGTCCAGCTCCGGGGTGTCTCTCCGGGACGTCCTGAGGCAGCGCTTCTCGGTGACCTGGCACCCGCGCCTCGCCTACCTCATCGTGTCCGACGGCTACATGGCCTCGGTGCTGAGGCTGGCGGACGCCGCGGGCCGCGCCCCCGCCGCGCCCCTCCTCACCGCCCTGCTGCGGGAGGCCAGGGAGGAGATGGAGAGCACGGTCCTCAGACTGGAGAAGACCACGCAGGTGACCGCCGTGGAGCCAGCCGAGTACTGCTGAGAACGGTGCTAGCATAGCACAGCATACGTTTGCTGTAGCGTTTCTGTTCCACAAATATCTGAAAACCTTTTATGAAAGTGTTAAATGTGCTGTAAGCGATGCCGTTGTTTTGGCTCACTTCCTGTCGGTTATTGCAGTTTGAGGTCCGCCTCTTTGTAGAGTTCTCTCTCCTGATTGGTTAAAGTGGGAACGGGATACCACAAAAAGTTTCTCTGTTTACTGCAGAGCGGAGGGACTGGGAGACCCGTGTTACTGACCAAACACTATATATCAGTGGTGGCTTTCGGAATATAGAGCTATTTAACACTTATTTTTAACGAATGAATATCGCTTACAGTACCTTTAATCTTCACCTTTAATCCTAACGACTGATTTGGATCCAAGCAGTTTTTTTTAATGACGTAAACGCAATACTGTATCTCCTTACGTGTTCCTCTTGTGTTGTGTCAGGTGAACATACGGCCGTGGCTGGACTCTGTGTCCGGCCTGAGCGGCCAGAAAGATGAGATGATGGACCCCTTGGCTCCGTCTGTAGGACCCAGCACCCGGTCCCCCGAGGCCCCCTCAGCGACCGGCCCTGCCCTGCCTCCCTTCCTGCAGGACCAGGGAACCCTGGGGGACACGATGGAGCTTCTCCACAAAGCACAGGTACAGGGCTCGCACGTTGGATGAAGTGGGTCCCTTGATACTTGCCTGATACTTGCGTACTTGCCTTTTTGGTCTCTATAACTTAATAGTTGTGTATTTTGCTTCAGGCTTTGTTTGAGGACGACTCCGACGTTGACGTACGTGCGGCCGGTTCGCACGCGCAAGACGGCGGCGTCCTGGAGTTCGCCTCCATGTTTGACACGCTCCACGCCAGGCCGGACCCCCACCCAGGGCCCGATGGGGTGCTTGGTGCTCCCGAGGACGACGGCGACCAAAAGACCACCTTCTTCTCGGCCGCTGACTCCTCTGCGAAGAAGAAGAAGAAGAAGAAGAACGCCTCGCTGTCTCTGCGGACCCTCGGGAAGGTCAGGGGTCATGTGCTGGGTGCCTGGGCCCTGGGGCTGTCCCTGGGAGAGCCGGCAGAGGAGTACCAGGCCCTGCTGGTGCACACGGTCCACTGTGTGCTGCGCCTAGCTGCCTTGCTTTACTACACCGCCAGCACCGCCGCCGCCGGGAAGAAGAACGTTTCTCTTGGCGACGGCGGCTCTCGTGTCTCGCAGCTCTTCAGCGCCTTCCTGGTCTTCCTGTCCTGGGACGCCGTCCACTGCGGCCGTCGCAGCAGCTGCCTGGCCTCGGTGGTGGAGCTCACCCAGAGGCTGGCGCAGCTGCTGCTGTCTCCGCTGCCCACCGGACCCCTGCCCCTGCCCCGGGGCCCCCAGAACTTGACCTCGCAGAGCATAGCCGCCGCCCTGCGGGTCGTGCGGCAGGCGGCCGACAGCCTGGACCACACGTACACGCTGCAGCAGAGACACGTGTGGGCCGCCCCCGCCGCCAACCCAGCGCCTCAGGGGTCCACCCAGGAGGACAAACCCTCGCTGCTGCTGTGGTCTTCTGACGTCTACCGGGTGCCTCTCCTGCAGGACCTGAGGGCAGGGAGGTCCAGGCAGTCGCTGCCTCCTCCTCAACGGCCTTCCAGCAGGTAGACACATGACGAGTCTTTTCCACTATTATTGGTTTATTCAAGGATTGATCATCAAACAGCACAGACTACACGGACCTTAATTAATATACATTCCCATTCCTCCCTCCCATTCCCCCCATTCAACCTTTATTAATTTATTCAATTATTTATTTAAGGCAGGATATACCTGGCATCACAATAGAACAAGGCTTATTTGGGTGGATCTTGTCACATAGTTGACTCTTTGGGGTTGTATGCTGAGTTATTCTCGTGTGTAATAATCCTGTGTTCGTGGGCGTGGTCAGACTGGTGGGGGTGTGGCGGTGGCTCTACAGCTTCACCCTGCGCTACATGGAGGATCTGAGGGCCGTCGCCGGGCTGGAGGAGGAGCAGGAGCAGGAGCAGGAGCAGACGACCCTCATACTGTTCCAGATCCAAGAGGCTCTCCAGGGCATGGGGGCGCGGCTCGACGACGGCCCCGCCCCCCTCCTCAGCTGTCCAGGTGTGGTTGGCCATCTTACCTTAGCATCTTACCCTAGCATCTTATCCTAGCATCTGACTGTACCTTCGAGCTCTAAACAACCATCTTCCTCCCGGGCCGTCATGTGATGCAGGAGAACGCCGCTTCCTGGTCGGCTCGTACTCTGAGAGCGCGGAGGCGTGGAGGGCGGAGATGTGGGCGGAGAGGAACATCAGTAAGACACGCCTTCCGATGTGAATATTATTACGATTATTATTGTGTTAATTGTCTGTCTGCTAATTGTGTCATGTTAATTGCGTCCTGTTAACCCTGTGTGTGTGTGTGTGTGTGTGTGTGTGTGTGTGTGTGCGTGTGCGTGTCAGGTGGTGGCGGGCAGTGCAGCGTTGTGTTCCAGGAGACCCGTGTGTGTCTGGCGGTTCTGTACGGCCTGCTGTCCCAGTACCGCCTGAGAGAGGCCCAGGCCCTCGGAGACCACATGGTCCGGCTGGTCCTGGGCGCAGCAGCAGCAGCAGCAGCAGCACCTCGCCAGCAGGGGGCAGCGGAACCCACAGAAGGTCTGGGAGACGACACACCTTGTCTCAATGTCAATGGTTAGAATGTTTGACTCCCAGCTGGAAGGTTGTGGGTTTGAACCCCAAGGTCCGTAGTCTGACCTGTAGGCCTCCTTGGGAAGACCCTAACCCTGACACAATTATTGAGTACATTTTCCTGCAGACCCTCTAACACTCAATAGAATCTACTGTATAATATCTCGTTTAAAACTAGTTTTAAAACTCTAATGTATGCGCTTTGTTATGTCTCCTCCTCTTCCCGGGTGCAGCTGAGGTGCAGGCTGCTGCTCCAGGGTCCTGGCTGCCGGCCGACCTCCACGAGGACGCGGCCCGGGCCGTCGTGCAAGCCCTGGGGAGGTTCATGGCCTCGTACTTCACCAACCGGCCCCTAGGGGTCCCTCCGCCGCACGCCGTGGAGGAGCTGCTGCCCCCGCTCCACCTGCCCGACGGTGAGACGCCGGCGCTCAGCTCCACCTCCACCCTCGGCCTCCCACTCTACCCTCGGCCTCCACCCTCCACCTCCACCTGAGGCTCAGGTGGAGGTCAAAGCTTACGATCCAAATTCGAGTCCTGCATGCAACTTCTGGAGTACCTGAAGGACTCACAAAGACACTGTTGAGTTTTTTAATTCAATTAAATGTACATTTTAAATTAACGTTGTAGTCTAGCTTATCTTTTACTAAATGTAACTTAATTTTATTGTTTTTCTATGAGGCATTAATGTTATGGCAATTATGCCTTTTACACTTTACATTTATTATTCTTTTTAAATTTTTAAGCAACCTCTGACACGATTTCCTTCAGGATTAATACAATTCTATCTTATCTTAAATGATCATTACATAAGAGTGACACCTCAGAGATGCAGAGACTGTGCATAAGCAGTTCGGTCAGTCAGTTCAATGTCAAATTTTTATAAACTTAACATAACATAATTTTTATAAACTTAACCTCTGAGTTCCTTGAAAAGTAGTTCCAGGGACTAAAAGTTCCAGGTGCCGTCGGTGCAAACGTGTCTTCTTGTGTCCTGCTGCGTGTCTTCTCTGGGTAACATCGTGTGTGTTCTACGGTTGCCCAGCAGAGCCCGGCCTCAGCCCCCTGGCGCCGCTGTGCCAGGAGCGCGTGTCCCTGGCCGTGCGCGAGCAGCAGGTGTCGGCGGTCTGGACGGTGGACTACGCCCGGGACCTGCTGCTGGTGGGGGGGCTGCTCCCCGAGGCCGCGTGGCTCGCCCAGCGCCTCGGAGACTGGAAGACGGCGGCCGCGCTGGGCCTGGCCTACACCGGCTACCGGGACCACCACTTCCCTGGGTCCGTAGTACGACTGTAACGCCAAGAGAGTACAGTCACTAGAGGCTGGCTGGTTGGCTGTGATTCATTTTGTGTTATTTTGCTGCAGGGTGAGCTTGAGAGAACTCCATTTCCCAGCAGCCTTAGAGCCAGGAAGTATCTTCCGTGATCAGCTGCATTCTCTCCTCGGTCAAAACGGCGGCTCAAATGAAACCGAAGAAGGTAAAAAATAATCGAATTTTTGTATTTATTTTATTTTATTTTGTAATTATTTTATTTAATTTCTTATAATAATAATTGTTGATTTTATTCTGTGTATTATTTTGTGTGTGTGACATAAGCATACCAAGAGGTCATCTGCTTTAAAATTATTGTTATATTCAACTTTCAACTTTCAACTTTCAAATAAAATAAATCCTAACTTTTAATTTGAAGGCTCTTCCTCCTCCGAGTCCCTGGAGGGCGGGGCCTGGGAGGTGCTCTGCGCGTCGGTGCAGGACCTCCTGAAGGCGTCGGTCGTGCCGGCGTGGACGTGGTCTCGGGGCTGCTGGCCCACCTGGTGGAGACGGCCAAGGCTCTGGCCTCCCGCGCCTGCCCGGCCCTGGTGACCCCAGGATCTACTGCCCGCCCCCCCGCTCTACTGCCCCAGCCCACCCCAACACGCAGGTGAGCTCAGAGCGTCATCCATCACCTGTAGTGGATGTGACAGAAATATATGAACATCGAACATGAACACACATGAAAGTAGCATATATATATATACTGTATATATATATATATAGACTGTATATATATATATAGAACAAGCAGTATAGATCCCCATTGACTCTCACCCCCCCATGGACACATCTTTAAATATTTTAACAAAAATTCTATATGATTACTTTCCATTTAATGTTCAATGTTATGCACCAATTTACAAAAGCACAGATTCTGATCAGACAGTAGTCATTTAATAATGTAAAATAAAAAATATAAACAACTAGATACTTGGAGATGTAACATAAAGAACAACGTAGATCTATAAAATAACTAAAATGATAAATGTGACATAAAAATAAGCAATATTACAGCAATGTAACGTGAGCTATAACAGAGTGTGTGTGTGTGTGTGTGTGTGTGTGTGTGTGTGTGTGTGTGTGTGTGTGTGTGTGTGTGTGTGTGTGTGTGTGTTTTGTGTGTGTGTGTGTGTGTGCGTGGTCCACGGTCCACGCCCCAGGACCCGGTGGGTGCGTGGGCCCACCTGGCGGAGGTCTCCTCTCGCCACCACGTGTCCTCTGCGCTCCGGAGGCTCCTGCTGCTGCTGCGCTCGGCTCGCTGCTGCCGCCCTGCTGCCCAGTGGTACCTCGGCCACCTGCGGCGCGCCAGACACGTCCAGTACAAGGTACCGTCTCACCCCCACCTCCCTCTCTCCCTGCCTCCCTCCCTGTCTCCCTCCCTCCCTCCCTCCCTCTCTCTCTCTCTCTCTGTATTTATATATAATTATAAGTCATTTGCACCCACAGTGCATCGATATATTGGTATGCTTGACATCGGTCCCCAGGTCCAGAAGCGGTACGGCCACCCTCGCGTCGCTGCGGAGGAGGGGCCCTTCCCCGAGGGCCTGCAGAAGCTGGGGGCCGGCGGGGGGTTCTTCAAGAGGGGCCCCAACAGAGACGGGCAGTTGGACGCCGTCAGCATCCAGACCATCGGTAAGACACGACGATCCAGTTTATACCGATGTTGAAGCATGTCAGCATGTTCAAGGTGCTGCAGGTCAGAGGTCAGAGCTGTTGTTATTTGAGTGTCCCACGGCCGTCCTTCAGCCGTTAGTAATCGATTATCCATCGCTAGTCAGTGGTTCGAGAGATGGATTCTCTCGAACCCCTGATTGGTCAGAAATGTCAGTGAGAAACATAGGGAGGGAAGGGAAGATTGTTTGGCTGTTTACTGTAAAAGAAACGTTGCTTTAGTCCAGCTTTAACCTCAGAACGGTGTTGATGTGTGATCCTGTCGGTTCCAGGCTGCTTCCGGGACCTCTGTGGTCTCTGCTGGTTGCTCCACGTCAGGGACCGGCTGTCCGTCGCCTGCCGGAAGTATCAGGCGGCCAGGCTCGCCCAGAGAGACGCACAGGTTAGCTGCCTGGCCTATACATGTACTGTATCTACCTATGTATTCCTCCCTCCCTGTCTCCCTGCCTCCTTCCTCCCTCCTGCCTCCTTCTCTCCACCCCTGCCTCTCTCCCTCCCTCCCTCCCTGCCTCCAAATATACTACTTTGTAGAACTATTACCGGACGAGGCGTCTCTCTCTTCTTCAGTGTTGATATCCAGAGACAGAGAGGATTGTCTGCGTTCTTCCCAGTATGTCGTTGCCAGTCTGTGACTCTGTGACCCAAAGGGGGATTTTGTGCAACGACTGACCAGTTGTGTTCTCTGTTGTGTTCTCCCTGCCAGGAGTGTGAGGACGCTGAGCTGAGGTCCTGCTGCGTGGAGGCGGTCCGCTGGGCCTGCAGACTGCTGCCCTTCTCCCGCTTCCTGGACGCCGAGGAGAACCTGCAGGACCTGCTGCTCAGCCTCCTGGCCGAGCTCCCGCCGCTGTCTCTGGTGAGCCCCTCCCACCCTGGCCTTCAGCCCCTCCCACCCTGGCCTTCAGCCCCTCCCACCCGGCCTTCAGCCCCTTCCACCGTGCCTTCAGCCACTCGGGACCCTCTCTCAGCCTAGCTCCACCCACATGAGGCTTATAATTAAGTTATTAAGTTGTTGTTGTTGTTGTCGTCTTGTGTTTCATCATCCATCTCCCCCCAGGTGGCCGACGCACTGGTCCGGGCATTCCCAGCAGAGGAGGAGTCTGTGCGGGTTCCTCTCAGGGAGAAATACCACTCCCTGCTGGAGAGACTGAAGCACTGCACCCTGATCGGTACGCACATCACGCACATAACGCCATCCCCGCTCTTAAAAGATCGACTTACTCTTTCAGGGAGTAAATACGAGGATAATAGATGCTAAAATAAAAAGTCTTCCTTCTTCCTTCTTCATGTACATGGTTAGTCTAATCGCGCTCTTATCTTGAAGGAGAGGGCAAGGAGGAGGAGGAGGCGGAGAAGGGGGGCGGTGAGGTCATGATGACGGCGCTCCGAGACCGCCGGAGACAGCGGAGGAAGGACCTCCAGCGGCTGCAGCGGCACCTGACCCCGCCCACGCTCTTCCTGTGGGAGGTGCCGGAGGAGGAAGAGGACGACAGAGGAGGAGGAGGAGGAGGAGGGGAGGAGGAGGGGGGGGGGGGGGGGGGGGGGGGGGTGGAGGCGGTGGGGGCCCCAGCGTGAGCAACAGCACCCTGACGGACCGGGGCCAGCCCCTGGTGTACAGCGACGGAGACACGGCGGAGAACACCTCGGACGCTCTGCTGTCCCCCGAGCCGACGGCCAGAACCACCACCACCACCAGCAGGTAGGAGGGGAGAGAGAGAGAGAGAGAGAGAGAGAGAGAGAGAGAGAGAGAGTAAGCAGTCAAGTTAATTCTCTTAATGTTGTCCTGGTCAAACACAGCAAAAACACAATAAACCTGCAATAAATGTGGACTAACAGGGATTTAAAACCACAATACAAGGCAGACATTAATTCTTCAAGCATCAACCATAGCAGGAGCAAGCATGAACATGAAGACTTAAAAGCAGGAGTGGGATTGAGATTTCTCGTGAGATTTCTCCCTAAATTTGGTTTCATTTTGTGGTTTTGCCTTCTGAGCAGAAAGCGCGCAGGCTTTAGAGATAAAGCCAAGAAAGCTCCGTCCAAGAGGGACAAGGTGAGCCGGGCGGTGCGAGGAGGGGGCCCAGGGGCCGGGACCGGGCCCTCCAGCAGGCAGCCCGGGGGGCCGCAGCAGACCTCGGCCCCCGCGGTGGGCAGCTGGGACTTTGAGCTGGACGACGAGGAGTACCCTCGCTTCCTGGAGCTCTTCCTCAGCTACGTGTTGGAGCAGGAGGGCCAGGAGGTGGGCGCAGGGGGGGAGGCGGGCCAGGGGCTGCCCCTGCTGCAGGGCTTCGGCCCCCCGCTGAGGGAGCGGGAGCTGTACTCGCTCACGTTCGACGTGCTCTCCACGCTGGGCCGACGGCACCAGAACAAGCAAACCGGCCCGGACGCTCCCGTCTTCAGGGCGGGGAACTGCTATAAGCCCGCCGCCGCCACTCGAGAGCTCGCCAGATCGGAGCCGCGGTCCTCCTCCGCGGTCTGGAGCGAGACCCCCCTAGAGAAGCCCAGATCCAGGAGCGCCCGGCTGTCTGCTGGCCCTCCGCCGACCCCGGTAGCCTGGCAACAGGGGATGAGGTCCCCCCCGGCTCCAGAGTCCAGCATCCAGAGCAGCACCGCCGTTCCCTGGGAGGATCCGTCGGAGAGCCTGGCCTTCGACGGCGTTCCCGTTTCCACCGAGGTCCTGGCGCTGGAGCTGCAGCAGGGCCTGGACGCCGAGCTGGAGGCCCGGTTCCCCCGGCTGGGTCGGCTCCTGGAGTGGACCGTCCGCTGGGCCAACCGGAGGGCGCCGCTCGCGGGGAAGATGATGACGACGGAGACGAAGAAGAAGACGACGAAGAGCGGGTCGGAGGACGGCGGAGGGGTGGTGATCCGGGTCAAGGCGTCCACCCCGGCCGTGCTCACCGCGCTCGGCCTCCTGAGGGACCGATGCTGTCCTGCCCCGCCGGGCCGAGACCCCGGAAGCGGACCCACAGCCCCAGAACGAGAACGAGAACCAGATCTCTTCACCCCGGAGCTGCAGCCGAAGCCTGAGGCGGAGGCGTGGAAGCAGGAGGGAGAGGACAGCATGGATACCGGCTACCCCGGCTCCACCCACACCCCCATCACCACCACCACCCACACCCCCGTCACCACCACCCACACCCCCGTCACCCTCCCCGAGCACCGCCGGCACCCCGGGGAGCTGCCCTTGTGAGTGTACCGTGCATTTAAACTTGACAATCTGTATATATACTGTAGATTGTTTTTATCTGATGTTTGATCTTTGAATGTCACTTCCAGCGGCTCAGAAGAAGAGAGGAGGAGGAGGAGGAGGAGGGAGCGGTGGCACGCGAGAGAGTGGGCAGGGCTTGTGGAACCCCACCGGACCGCCCCGCCCGTCGCCCGGGGACTCGCGATGACCCCCAGGAGGTGGGAACGATGGCATCGCGGCACCCGTCGTCGTGTGAGCGCGACCTCGCACCCGAGGACGAAGGTACGTCCCCGACGGGGCATTAAGATCGATGCCTCTCGTGTCCAAGGTGCTCAGATTGAAGAGCTGTGAGACCGTTTAGATTTTAGAGGCCGCCCCCGGCTCATTTCTGACCAATCAGGGGGCGTCTCTCCCCTGATTGGTTCAGGGGGAATCCATCTCACCTGTCAGTCACAGGTGTGGGAATGCAACGCTTCTCAATAGCGGAGAATCTTAATGGAGGGAGACAACTCTTGCCGCCAGCATTGTTAACGTAAACCTCCCATAGCATCCGTTGTTCTGGTCCGTGTCTACAGAGCCCAGCGTTACCAGTGAGGACACCGGTGCGTCGTCTGCTCTGTCTGTGGAGAATGTCTGTGGTGACGTCCGATCTCTCGATACAGTGAGTTCCTTATTCCTGTTCACCATTACTGACTTTGTTCTCCGTTTGGATGTGCTTGAATATCAATGAATATCTGAGGATGAATATCTTGAATAGAATGAATATCTTGTTAGTAACTGTATGTTAGTTTGTCCAAACATATTATCAAATGAATACAATGAAAATGCATTTATAACGTTTCATCAAACGCTTAAAGTGATTTATTATTTTTCGTCCTGTTAGGTGTTGAGACTTGAAGATTTACGTTGTTCAGAGAGAGTCGGGGTCGAGTCCTGTGTGTCTTCACAGTAAGTTTAAAATAAGTTATTACCTTAAGTTAAGCCTGAGACCGAAATCAATTAAGGGAAAATGACCTTGTGTGTCTACAACATTACTGACGTGAGATCCAACTAAACAAAGGTTTTAATCTGCTGTCTGTGTTTCCGTCTTCCCCCAGCGGTGTCCCAGAACCTCCCCTCGCTGTCCCCCCGGTGCAGGGGGCCCAGGGCGGCTCTGAACCACCTGGGCCCCCTGGTCGAACCGCCCCGCTGGCCCAACGCGACCCCCCAGACCCCCCAGACCCTCGTGGCACCCCTCCGCCTCCTCCTCCTCCTCCTCTCCCTCAGCCTTCAGCAGAGCCCGCCCCCAGAGCCACAGTGGCTCCGCCTCCCGTCGCCACAGTGGCTCTGCCTCCCGTCGCCACGGTGGCTCCGCCTCCCGTCGCCACAGTGGCTCCGCCTCCCGTCGCCACGGTGACCAACCAGACGCCAGCGACGCCTCCTCAGAGCGAGCCCGTGAGACAGCTTGTGAATGACGAGCTGTTCCGGCTGGTCCAGGTACACACACACAAACACACTCCTTCCATGATAGTTAGATAATTTTCTATATATTTTGTATATTTTTATACAGCCTTTTATATATATATACTGTATATATATTAGTTTTTACAGTAAATATTGTAAATATTTTACATTTTCAGAAATTCTGATTCTGATCCCTCAAGATTCTGACCCCCTCAAGTTATCTTTAGTATTGCTTTGCACAACTGTATATCCTGTCTTTGTATGTGACAAATAAAGTTCTTGAATCTTGAATCTAATGGTGAAGAGGCACCAATATGGCGGCTCGGATAACGGCAGCCTGAATAACGATGCGCGTGACATCATGTGACACCGTGCTATAGAGGAAGTGACCTCCTGTGTGCTTCCTGCCTCCAGCTGCAGCAGATCAACTTCATGAGCCTCATGCACATGGTGGGCTCCTCGTTCGCCAGCCTCACGCACCTGCAGCAGAGCGCCGCCCACCTGGCCCAGGCCACGCCCCTTCTCCTCCCCCCCCAGCCCACCACCACCCCCACCCTGCTGCCCCCCGTTCACGGCCACGCCTCCCAGACGCTTCGGACGCAAGCGAGCGTCCCGCCGCGCAGCGACGCTCTGCCCAATCTGGCGCCCGCGGCTAAGCCCTCGAGTGGGCGTGACCCGGACCACGCCAAGATGGCCGACCTGCCGTCCGCATCCCGGGATCTACCCGGCAACGGCGACAGCGGCGCGGTAAATAAATCCTCAAGATTGAGATGGAGTTGTGTTCTTTTTGTTTGTTTTGTTGTTGTTGTTGTTGTGGTGGCAGATAGTGTGTGTGGGTATGGTGTGTGTGTCTGTGTGCTGAGTGTTGAGTGGAGTGTATGAGTGTTGATCCTGTCACACGTTGCCATGACTACGACATGTTTTTGTTTACCTGCAGTCGTTGTCGGTCCAGGCCGAGCTGCCCGGGAGCCCACCCTCACCCTCACCCCCACCCTCCCCCACCCCCCCCCACGACCCCACACCACCCCCACCCGCCCGGCCACTCCACCCTCCTCCTCCGCCCACCTCCACCACCTCCCGGGGTTGAAGCTCCTCAGTCTCCACCCTCCACCCGATACCCCAGTTCAACAGGCCTGGGTCCCGCCCAACCCAGACCCCCGCCCACGTCACTACGAACACGCCGCCTCATTCAGGGTGGAGGAGGAGGAGGAGGAGGAGGAGGGGGAGGAGGAGGAGGAGGAGGAGGAGGAGGAGGAGGAGGAGGAGGAGGAGGAGGTGATGTTTGCTCCGTCAAAACACCACCGCCGCCACGGTCGATACTCTGCAACCGGTTCCCCACGCAGAAGGAGTCGGCCGTCGGGGCCCTACTCCCGGGGCCCTACTCACAGGGCGGAGATCCCCTCGCGCCCCCACCCTGACCTCCCGCCCCCCGGGGCTCCACCCGTACCGGAACCGGGCCCTTGGCCGGGGCTCCGCCTGCTGAGCTGTCCCTCCCCACCGCCTGTGTCCACCGGCCCCGCCTCATTCCCCCAGGTCTCCCTGCTGACGCCCGCCCACAGACCCGTCACCACCTCCACCCTCCTCCTCCACCTCCTCCCTGCTCCCTGCAGACCCCAGCCCCCACCCTCGCTCCAGCTGCTCCACCTCGATGAGGACCCCAGCACGGTAGGCCTGACACATCCTCACTTAGCTAGGAGGGGGAGCAGGTAGGGTTAGGTGGTGTCTTGCTCAGGGACACCTCCACACTTAGCTAGGAGGAGCAGGTAGGGTTAGGTGGTGTCTTGCTCAGGGACACCTCCACACTTAGCTAGGAGGAGCAGGTAGGGTTAGGTGGTGTCTTGCTCAGGGACACCTCCACACTTAGCTAGGAGGAGCAGGTAGGGTTAGGTGGTGTCTTGCTCAGGGACACCTCCACACTTAGCTAGGAGGAGCAGGTAGGGTTAGGTGGTGTCTTGCTCAGGGACACCTCCACACTTAGCTAGGGGGGGAGCCGGGGATCGAACCAGCAACCAGACAACCTCTCTACATCCTGAGCCACTGTCTCCTCCCACCCATTATATATTAAGTTATTAATCAGCAGGTAGGGGTTGGGTAGGTTAGGACATTGGGAATCGGTGCCTTTCGTACTGGGAGGAGTCAAACATCCCCAGTCTACTATACGTTTGAAGAATCCCTCGGCTGTCTTGGCGTGACTCGTCGTATCTCTCGTTTCCAGATGTTTCCCGCCCCCGCCCCTGAGCCTGAGGTCGACTACGTGGACCTTCTGCAGAACCTGACCCGGCGGCTAGACCCCAGGAGGTCCACCACCGCCTCCTCGGGACCGCCCCGCCTCCAGCTCCTCCTCGTAGACCCCCAGCCCGGGACCGTCCCAGACTCCCGGCCCTCCTCCCGCAAGACGTAGGCTCTCCGTGCTCCTCGTACACGCTTCTCTTGTTCCACTCACCAGGTGGGCTAACCCCTCGCCCCGCCGTCCGTCTTTTTACAGGAGAAGCAGAAGAGACCGGGCGACGACCAGCGCAGTCAGTCACCTTCAGACCAGACGAGTCGATCATTCCCGATCGAGAGGTCGGTGGTGATGATGATGACGATTGTGTGCACCTCCTTGTATATTGGTGTGTGATGATGTGTGATCGTTGCCCTCTCATCCATGTGACACTACCATGTTGTTGTTTGTTGTTGTTCTCAGCCAAACGATAGACGATCAATTGATGGCGAGTCTGCAGTCGGCAGGGACTTGGCTCCACACTTCGGTGAGGATCGTCTCCTCCTAACGGATTACCACTTTAAGTCTTGGCCTCTAATCTGCTCTTGTTCGTCTTCATATTCTTGAACTATCAGAATACCTCCCAGGTCCACCGCTCTCGGGTCAGAGGTTACTGGACAAGGCCTTCTCCACCTCCGCAGAGCTGCACGCCTTCGCCTCCACACACAAGAACCATCCAGGGAGCTGTGATGCCTGCACCAACACCGAGCCCGGTCAGTTGGCCTCGGAGCCACGCCGTTGCTGCGTTATGACCGTGTCAGTGTTATAGACTCGGAAGTCCGAGATGAACCAATATACTACCAAAAATACAAAAAATATATCTTGCCAATACTGATCTTGTACTTGTAAACCGTGCTGATGTTGTATGTTGTTTAGCAGGCCCGTCTAGACCAGTGGACAAAGCTGTTTCGGCAGTTGCATCAAACTCTGAATGTAAGTCATTTCTAATACCAGCGAAGATGATCGAAGTAGATTTAGTAATGGACAGTAATAAACTGTATGTGTGTGTGTGTATGTGTGATGCCTGCAGCGGTCATACCAGCGGAGGTGTTGGTTGACCAGTGGCTCCCCAGAGAGACCCCGACCAGAGACACAGGACCAGCGACCCGGATCAGACCGCAGCACAACCAGGTGAGTCCCTCCAACATGGCAACCCAATGTCTTCATTACACTTCTGTACTTTCTTTATTGATTTATTTGTAAGTATTTTATTAGTATTGGATTTGATTTAGCCTGTCAAATCAGCGTGTAAACAAAGGAAAGCCGCAAATAACGTAACAGATTAACAGAGTCTTGTGTTCCCGTCCCTCTCTGTCAGGATTCCCAGGGCCGGCGGTTCCTGAATGTCGTGGACCTGGAAGAGGAGGAGGAGGAGGAAGGTCTGGGGGGCCCCGGCTCCGGCCCCCGCCTCCCAGCAGGACACCCAGCATCGGGCCCCCAGTCCCAGCCCTGGCCCCGTGTCTCAGGAGGACCCCCCGCCCACTTCAGCTCAGCTCCATCTCATCGCCGCCTCCGTCGTCCTCGGCAACGTCACCGCCGCCTATTTGCCAGCAGGGACCTCGGACACGCCCGCGGGGACGACCCCTGAGACCAGACCTGCACCGGGTAGGACTCTGGACTCTATGATGGGGTCAGGGGAGCAGTCTGGGGGCGGTTAGGGGCCAAAGGTTCTGGGTTCGAACCCCCAATCTCTGGAGTCTACCTCCTTGTGCAAGATGTCTTACCCTGACCTCCTCATTAAGGTCATATTTGTAAAAGAAACCCGATGGCTTCAGCTAAATGACTAAATCGTAGGTAACTAAGTAGTAAATACTTTCTGCAGATCTCCCAGAGGAGTCGTCGTCCCCGCCTCCTCTCCCGACGTCCACGTCCACCGGAGATCGGGTGACGGACGCCCTCCTGCAGCAGAGCTGGTCGGAGCATCCGGACACCAGCCGGGGGCCCCCGGGGGCCTCATCCGGGCCGGCGGCAGCCCACTTCTCCAGTTGCCTGAGCGAGATGGACGCCCAGCTGGCGGCGCTGCAGAGCATCGCCGACAACATGGAGACGGACTTCGTCAACTCCAGGATGGTGGGTTATTAAATAAAGGGTTTCATCATTTAAGTTAATAACTGTTAACATCCCCCCCCCCCCCCCCCAAGAGCTGTGATGGTATAGAGATAAACTTTGTTGTTGTTGTTGTTCCTCTTCTTCTACCCGATGTCGTTGGGTCCTCAGTTGGTGCAGGCGATCGACACGTCGGGCCCCACCTCCGCGGCCCCGGGGCCCGACAGCAAAATGGCTCGGAGTAAGACGGTCAGCCTCTCCGTCCCCGACAGAGCAGCGTGGAGGTCCCGCTCTGGTGCCGATAAGGAGAACAGAGAGTCTGAGGGCGGCAGCGCGGGAACCGGGAGGCGGAGTCCTCTGTTGCTAAGCGACCAGCTATCCCTCCTCTCTGGCCCCTGTCTCCGATCGCCCAGAGAGCGGCGCCGTCCACCTCCAGCCCTCGCACCCCGACAAGTAAACTCTACAGACTTATTTGAACGTTTTCCCATGAGCGGCCTCTAGTGGCTGGAGTTGTATCTACAGTATATTAGCTGTGTATTATTCAGACATGTACCACAGTGATATATTGCTGTCTCTTTTATCAAATGTTCTCTTTGTAAGTCGCTTTGGATACAAGCATCTGCCAAATGCCCGAAATGTAAATGTCAATGTAATCAGGGGAATGGACCAGAAAAAAAATCCATACATCGATTGACTGGAGGACGGGTGCATTTTAAGTAATAGTAAAAGCTTTCTAAGTAAAAGATGTGAACATGTTGGCTGCTCTGCGTTGTACACCAGGAATGATGAATATTTATCACAGATTTATCATCAAACTTAAACAATCTGGGGATTTTTATTCATCCCAAATGTGCAACTACTAGTCAGAGTTTGTTATAACAAAATGTACACAGCTTACAAGACTTTCAGTTTAAGTCTGAGGAACCTTTTGAACCTTCTTGGAAAGCAAGAAGTCTTTAGGATCGACTGATGATCACGTTGGTAAGCATGGCGACGTCTCGCCGTATACAATACTTTAATCCGCCGTGGCCAGATTGATTGCTGATTTCAGAGACACGATACCAATTAGTTAAGTGCCTGTCTTAACTTCTGTCCACGGCGGGAGGTTGGCGCCTGGTTTCCAGTTACACTAAAAACCCCCTTTGATCTCGGCTCGCGTTACCAGAACACTGGAGAACCCGCCGCGCGCCGCCGGCCCCAAACAACCGCTAATCCATCGGCATTCACAGCCAGGCCCGGCGAGTTGATCGCAGACTCCGCGATGCGTGGTTGTCTCCTGGCAGATCAGGACCTGAGAGGGAGGGTCCAACAGGGTTACACTATACCGCGCTCCCAGTAGGTGCCAGGCCAGGAGAATGTCCTGAGCGGACAGAAAAGCACACAGCCGCTCGGGTCGGCCAGCTCGGGTGAGGAGAGAAGTCAAGGTCGAAATTCAAGACGGGCTCCTAAGACCTGTCTTGTCGTTGTTGTCGTTGCTTCTACAGGGATGCAGGACCATGTGATCCCCGGGACAACTGGCGTGTAAGTGGAGAGATTCAGTTCTTTAACGGGCGTTTCTTGATTATCGTTTGGATGTTCCGTTTGTGTGTGTGTGTGTGTGTCGCGGCAACCCGATCCGTTCGCTCCCCAGGTCGGCGGACAGCAGCCTGGGCCTCAGCGGTCTGAGCGACGTGACCGACATCCTGGGGGAGCTGGTGAGGGACGGCGCTCTGTCCCCGTCTGACCTGGAGCCCTCCCGCCTCGACAGGTACAGTCGTCACTCGCCCGCCGCCCCTCGTCCGGCCCCTGCTGTGATCGGTGGGCCAACCCTGAGTCAGTTTAGCGGAAGATCTCGTCCAAAGTGAAGCCCGGGTAGCTAGCGATGGCAATCAGAAAGACAACGTCGGTAGAATGTAATCTTAAAGGGATCCTATTATACCACCAGGTGTGTGCATGATTAGCCATTACTGGATCAGACTACCAGCCTAACCCAGTGGACCGTACCAACTGGTAAACTGATCTAGTCGGCACACATCTGGGTGGACGCTCCCACTTGTGATGTCACTTCGTCACAGTGACAATTTTAGTCACGTGACAGTTTTGAAACGGCTCGTAATGGCTCATCACGCTCACACCTGGTGGTGTAATAGGGCCCCTTTAATCATTTACATCTCAGTCCTAACACCAAGTCAGTCCATGAGGAGATGGGTACACAACTCGGTTATGAGTGTTCGTCACCTGACGACATGAACACGTGTGATTGGCTCCCAGGCTGCAGCATCATCATCATCATCATCATCATCAGCGAGCGGATTGGTCGGCGGTGCGGAGGGTCGTGGCCGAGGAGGAGCAGGAGAGCAGGAGTGAGCTGCGGGTGTGGATGAGGACGAAGCGGCAGGAGAGGCTGGCCTCCTACCAGCGGCGCCGAGAGGAGCTGAGGCAGCGCGAGCACCGGCCCTTCACTAGCGCCGCCCTGGTGACCGGGAGCTTTGACCTGCACTTTTACGCACACATTTTGTATTTTTGAATCGATGCATTTTTAGTTACTACATCGCAGCGCTTAGTTAGTTTGAAGTCGTGCTATTTTCAGAGTTCCCACGGGTCCTTGGAATCCTTGAAAGTTTGTGAATTTGAGAAGAAAGAAATGAAGGCCTTGAACGTTTTTTAAATAGACCTGGGTCATTGAAAGTGCTTTAATTAATATATTTTTTGCAAGAATAGAAATGGAAGCTCTATGGAAAATATCAAAAATAGTAAATATGACATGATTGTATTGCCATCTTTTATTCATAAATCATGACTCCATCGTCCACAGAACACCACGTTCACGTATCAAGCTGCTGTGAAGAAAATCAAAGAAGTCAAAGACCGGTACGTTCCCGTGCTCAACGTGTGCAGACAGCGGGCTGGTCAAGATGTTCTGATGCATGCGTCCAGACTTAACTGTGCTCCTACTGAAACCCCCATCGTTTGTCGTGGTACCGTTGTCAGGGCGACGCTTCTGGAGCAGTACGACCGGAGGGCCCGCGAGGCCTGCTCGCTGCTCGCCGATGTGCCGCTGGCGACTCTGACTCTGTCCAGCGCCGCCGGCCCAGCGCACGCAGGAAGTGCTCCGTCCGCCTCTGATGCACGTCCCCCTCCGGCGCACACCGCCGCGAGTTCCAGAGCCAGGTAAGCAGGTCTCCGGCACGACACCGGTGGCGCTCTGAGGGTCATATACATTATCACACCTGATATTAATGAATGGTCTCATCAAGATATCATTTTATGTAACACTGACACTTTGTGTTTTGTACTCAGGAATTCCAGTTCCAAGGTCCAGTCGAGACCATCGCAGCCTCTCTTTAATCCCTGGGACCAGAGATGGCGGTCGCCGACGGATAACCAGCAGAGATTTGGACTCCATAGACCAGGTACCAGAAATACAAGAAAAACATTATACCTTAGATGCTACATGAAATAAACTAGTCAATAATTCCAGGATTATTGGATAACGTGCGTTTTCTGCTGTCCTAGTGAGCGCCCTGCCCAAGGACCGCCTCTCTCAGGTGACCAGACGAGGTATGATCAGCGAGCCGAGGGGCAGGGCCGCGCCGCACGCTCCGGCCAATCGGGGCAGGGCCGCGGCGCACGCTCCGGCCAATCGGGGCAGAGCGCCGCGCAGGGACGGCCCCATACAATCCGGGATGAACAGATCTCCGTCGAGCGGGGCCTCTGCGGGGAGGAGAGAAACGAGGGAGGAGGTGGAGAGAGAGGAGATGGAGAGAGAGGAGGTGGAGGAGTCAAGCCCCTGGAACCCTCCCCTGGCCGTCTCCAGGCTGCTGGACGTGAAGGTGTCTAAAACGGTAAGAAAGGCACGCTGTCAATCATTCATATTTTAAATCACGGAGGGTTTAGGCTCGCAGCAGACGTCACGCTTACCTTTCCTCGTCTCCAGAATCATTTGCTTTCTTTGGATTTGCTTTGTTGGCCTCTAAATGTCTTCTTGGATATCTGTCTTGTATCTATTGACCAAATATTGGTCTGCTTGAAAACAACAAAGCAACACATGTGAACGTTGATGTGTGCTTCACAGGGTGGGGCGGGGCTGTCTGAAGATGAGGAGGAGGAGGAGGAGCAAGAGGAGCGGAGGAGCGGGAGGAGGAGGAAGACGCAGCCCAGATGTCCTGGCTGGATCGTCTCTCCGACAGCGACACCAGTAACCTCAGCAGGATCGACTGGGATGCCATTGAAAGACTGGTGGCCACAGAGGAGATCTGAGCAATACTTCCCAACGTGCTGTCATCGGGACGTATAATTGACAGGCCTTCGTAGTACAAAGACGTGTTTGTTATTAGCGAATTATGTGCCTTCACACAAGCAATATATTTTGTTCGGATCTAGTTATTAAGACGCGTAGACTTGATAGATGCAGCAAGATTTGAGTTTGTTCGACTGCAATGCAGTATCTTATCGTTTTATTTATCCCAATGTAGGTCATTGTGTGACTGTTGTTTGTGTCAATAAAGTGTTTTAAGTGATAGTCATATTTTTTTATATATACTGTATATTTTGTATTTTGTTTGTGAAATCGAAGAATAATAAAATCGAACTTCTGAATGATACTGTATGTGTATCAATGAGTCCTGTGTCAATGGATGAAATGCATACAGCTGCAAAAATGTATGTCCATCGGTAAGATACGAGATAAGATAAGATAAGATGGAACTTTATTAATCCAGAAGGAAATTCTTGTGCCAACATAAGCATAGCAATAGAATAATAAACAATAGAATAATAAAATAATAAATGTACAAATTTACAGTGAATAAGCCTAAGAAAAAATAAGAAATAGTATTACACATGAAAGTACATCTGTGATTGATTTGTCTACTTAACACAAAAAAAATTATTTCCCTTTATTCTCCTCTCTTAATTCATTCTCTTTTAAAATATACATTTAGAAAGGAAAATAATTATTATTAAACACTGCATTATTAAATACTGCATATATAATCATAACAATAATACATATATAATAATAATACAAATATAATAATAATAATAATAATAATAATACAAATATAATAATAATAACAACAACAATAATAACACTACTACTGCTAATAATAATAATACAAATATAATAATAATAATACAAATATAATAATAATACAAATATAATAATAATAATAATAATAATAATAATGCTGCTGCATAGGAACCTTGCTCGGTAGCGCAGGTTGTGAGACGGACGAGCACACGTGGTGACGTAGCGGTGACGTAGTGGTGACGTAGCGGGGACGTCGCGGCGTTACTTCCGTCAACATGGAGGACAACACACAGCAGCAGCAGCCAGGTCTCCCGCCTTTACATTTATTATTACTATCATTACTATCATTATCATCATTATCATTCATTAATCTGTTGATTCAAGTCTTAAATCCGGATTACGAGACTCGAGTGTTGAGTTTTAAACCCCGCGACGTCTTTAGGGAGGTTAATATAAAATAATATTTAATATTAAATGTCTTACAGCCTCCATGTGTAGACACTCATACATTTATAATGACCATTAATTAACATATAATAAGATCGTCTATTAAATGATCACACGTCTCCTGACTCAAGTTACATCAGGTCTCATCATGTGTTTTAATTAGTATTAGTATTTAATGAGTAAGTATTTATTATTAAAACAAGAGCTTGGCTTGAACATGTAGCCAGTAACCAAGTCAATCTCATTTAATCCACATATTTTTCCACACATAAGTTATTAAATATCAAATATGTGTTAAAATCCCCACATTATGCCACCAGGAGTGAGTGTGATCAGCCATAGCAAGCTTCCAGTTTCACAATTGCCACCCATGTGACTCCCTTCTAGTGACGTCACAAGTGGGAATGCCCACCTTAGATGTATGCTGACGAGATCAGACTACCTGTCTGTACAGTACAGTACAGGACAGGACAGTACAGTCCACTGGGTAGGCTGGTCTAGACTGATCTAGTCATCATACGTCTACATCTTAAGATATTAGGAGATTATTTGTCAGATCAGTTTTTCACGAAGCAGAAGCAAACAAACTCGGTAAAGAATGTCTATCTCTTAATATAAAGCATTCTCCAGTGAAGACGGAGGATCCCGGTTCTTGCGTCTGGGTGGGCCGGTTCTTGTTGTTGTTCTTGTGCTGTCTGGTCCTCTTAGTCAAT
>PIJE02001978.1:0-31035 GCA_002895965.2 Coryphaenoides rupestris | reverse complement strand
TATTTAATATTAAATGTCTTACAGCCTCCATGTGTAGACACTCATACATTTATAATGACCATTAATTAACATATAATAAGATCGTCTATTAAATGATCACACGTCTCCTGACTCAAGTTACATCAGGTCTCATCATGTGTTTTAATTAGTATTAGTATTTAATGAGTAAGTATTTATTATTAAAACAAGAGCTTGGCTTGAACATGTAGCCAGTAACCAAGTCAATCTCATTTAATCCACATATTTTTCCACACATAAGTTATTAAATATCAAATATGTGTTAAAATCCCCACATTATGCCACCAGGAGTGAGTGTGATCAGCCATAGCAAGCTTCCAGTTTCCCAATTGCCACCCATGTGACTCCCTTCTAGTGACGTCACAAGTGGGAATGCCCACCTTAGATGTATGCTGACGAGATCAGACTACCTGTCTGTACAGTACAGTACAGGACAGGACAGTACAGTCCACTGGGTAGGCTGGTCTAGACTGATCTAGTCATCATACGTCTACATTTTAAGATATTAGGAGATTATTTGTCAGATCAGATTTACACATTTACACGCGTGTTGAGTGGCCTTCATCCGCAGACTAACATGTGTTGAGTTGCCTTCATCCTCAGACTAACATGTGTTGAGTTGCCTTCATCCTCAGACTAACATGTGTTGAGTGGCCTTCATCCTCAGACTAACATGTGTTGAGTTGCCTTCATCCTCAGACTAACATGTGTTGAGTTGCCTTCATCCTCAGACTAACATGTGTTGAGTTGCCTTCATCCTCAGACTAACATGTGTTGAGTTGCCTTCATCCTCAGACTAACATGTGTTGAGTTGCCTTCATCCTCAGACTAACATGTGTTGAGTTGCCTTCATCCTCATACTAACATGTGTTGAGTGGCCTTCATCCTCAGACTAACATGTGTTGAGTGGCCTTCATACTCAGACTAACATGTGTTGAGTTGCCTTCATCCTCAGACTAACATGTGTTGAGTTGCCTTCATCCTCAAACTAATATGTGTTGAGTTGCCTTCATCCTCAGACTAACATGTGTTGAGTTGCCTTCATCCTCAGACTAACATGTGTTGAGTTGCCTTCATCCTCAGACTAACATGTGTTGAGTTGCCTTCATCCTCAGACTAACATGTGTTGAGTTGCCTTCATACTCAGACTAACATGTGTTGAGTTGCCTTCATCCTCAGACTAACATGTGTTGAGTGGCCTTCATCCTCAGACTAACATGTGTTGAGTTGCCTTCATCCTCATACTAACATGTGTTGAGTGGCCTTCATCCTCAGACTAACATGTGTTGAGTGGCCTTCATACTCAGACTAACATGTGTTGAGTTGCCTTCATCCTCAGACTAACATGTGTTGAGTTGCCTTCATCCTCAAACTAATATGTGTTGAGTTGCCTTCATCCTCAGACTAACATGTGTTGAGTTGCCTTCATCCTCAGACTAACATGTGTTGAGTTGCCTTCATCCTCAGACTAACATGTGTTGAGTTGCCTTCATCCTCAGACTAACATGTGTTGAGTTGCCTTCATCCTCAGACTAACATGTGTTGAGTTGCCTTCATCCTCAGACTAACATGTGTTGAGTTGCCTTCATCCTCAGACTAACATGTGTTGAGTTTAGAAGAGAGGATGATGATCTTATGGACAGACTTCATGGCAACTTCTCTCCTCTCCCTCCAGACGCGATGGACAGCGACGGAGACATAGCCTCTATCATGGGCTTCTCTGGCTTTGGTATGACGTCATATTTATGCACTTCATGAAACACGACCGGTATATAAATGTATAATTGTACTGTACATTTCAGACGCCTCCATAGATTAAGACCTGCATACTTTTTTTTGGAGGATCCCGGTTCTTGCGTCTGGGTGGGCCGGTTCTTGTTGTTGTTCTTGTGCTGTCTGGTTCCTCTTAGTCAATGGCAATTTGATCTGCTGGCCCGGGGAAGGGAAGGGAAGGGAAGGGGGGAGTCAGATGGACCTACAGTAACAACAGCCGCTTTCATCACGTCTAAGTGCCTTTCTAAGTGCCTTCGTTTCTTTTAAGCGCACCGCTGTCGGCATGTTAGCGTGGCGCGGAGGTTAATCCGGTCGGTTTACGACGGGGCCGTTCGGATGTTGCTTTCCTCGCCTCCTCCACTACGGGCAGCAAGCAACAACAACAACAACAACAGCAACAGCAACAAACCTCGGCTCTGATCTCGGATCGTTTGGCCCCAACCGTCAAAGTTCGGAGTCGTTGGGAACGCGGCGGCCGACATGAAAGCGCAGCGCCGTCGACGACGACTTCTTGACGGATCGCTTTCCGCTTCCGATCTATACGTGCTGTACATACCGATGTAGCAGCCGTCCGTTGAGCATACCGGACGATCTCTCCCCCCCCCCCCCCCCCCCCCCCCCGCCGGGCCGCTAATCAGCCAATCAGGGGTGTGAGGATCCTGGACGGGACGCCGTGTTCCTGTCACCTCTGCGTGGCGAGAGAGGAGGTCCGTCACGCTGTAGGTCCTGACAGTGAACGATATGTCACAGCTCCTCCTGGCTCCTCCTCACATTCCTCTGCGGAACACCGCCCTCATTCATCTTTCATGAACTCTTTTTGGCCACGAGTCAGAAGATTTATGGTTTTTTTAATGAAATATATAACGTTCACGTGTCCAAATTCTTCTTTTCTAAATATGATTTTAAATATGATTATATTTTTACAACATTCTTGGCTGTGATAACATTAAGACGACTGTCCATATTTTATATGCTTTGTGTTTATACAAGTATTATTGATGACAGGCGCGCCGATTATTCTTATATTATTGTTGGGGTTTTTTTTGTTGTGTTTTGAGGGCATCTTTGGGAAGTGCAATATATTACATACGCGACGAGGGTCGTGTCTGTGTTTGTATTATTGCTTTACTTACTTCTTTATTTAAGGACGTCGGCTCGACACCGGTCCACCGCTCCTCAACCAATCACGCCGCTGCGTAGAGAGAGTGTCACACGGCGTCTTCTAACAGCGGCCTTCCTCTCCTCCTCCTCCTCCTCCTCCTTGTCCTCGGCAGGGTCACACGGCCATGTTGAACAGCGGCTGTTGGCACCCCAAGATGAAGGAGGAATTCATGACCTGCTCCAACGACGGGTGAGCGTCCTCCAGAGACCCTGTGTGTGTGTGCGTGTGCGTGTGTGCGTGTGTGTGTGTGTGTGTGTGTGTCTGCGTGTGTGTGTGTGTGTGTTTTGTCAGGGTGTCGGTCAGACACCTGACAAAACATTCATTTGCAAAAACAATGTCTCAATGTAATAATATATAAACTATCTATAACTAACTATAAACACTTTTACATTTGAGAATTTTTAGAAGTCTGAAATGTAATCAAACTCAGTAAATGATCATACTATGATCATTGATTAGCTTCAATCAGTAAAGGCAAAATTATGTTAACTGAATAATAATAATACATTTATTTATAGAGCGCTTCTCAGGATACTCAGACACTTTTTTTTAACATTATGTTAAAATGATCAAAAGAACACAACAACATAAAAGCCTAAAATACACGACATTAATCGCACCTTAAAAGCACTCCTGAAGAGGTGAGTTGTCGAGTAATGATCTGAGTGTGGACAGATCGGCGCGGTCCCAGAGGTGTTCGGGGATGTACAACGCTAGTGAGAGGGGTAGTCTGGTGTGTGAGTCTAGTCGAGTCGAGTGGGTCTCATCCTCCCGGGGCCGCCGGCAGGGAGTCCTCTACGCCGCCACCACGGGAGTCCTCTACACCGCCACCAGGGAGTCCTCTACACCACGAGGTTGCCGCTGCTCGTTTGGCCGAGCGGGCTGAACGTTCCCTCCCCCGGCGGCCGTAGGGACCGCGGGAATAACCGAACCGCTTGCCACTTGCGGGAGGAAGCGTGTGGTTTTAATGACCCCGCGTGTTCCGGGGTCACTGTTGTCACCTTTCACCCCCGGGAGTCGGTGTTATTGTGCGGCTTTTATCTATACTTTTGCTTTCGTCATTTGAGTTATGTGAAGTGATATAACTTGTAGGAAACTTATATGACTTCTATAAACCTTATTGTGTTGTTCACTTACTGAAAACTACAATTAAAAACACACAAGCCGGGTAAATTGCACACACAGTAGTGGATACAATAACACAAAAGTGAAAAGTACCTCCAACAAAATATTGGCAACGTAAAAATTAAAATTCTGTTCTGTTTTATATTATCGGCTGTTTGTGTTTGGCAGTTTATTCCGTTGCGGCGCGGTACGGCCGGCGAGGGGCGAAGCTTTTTCTCGCGTTTCTCTCGCTTGTTTCCACTTTGCCTAATTATTTTCCCAGCCAATCATAACAGTTCTTCGGACGGCCGACGGCCAACGTTCGAGCGGGAACGAGCGCTCGTCTATCAGCCCCCCCCCCCCCCCCCCCCGCCTGTCAAAACCGAACGAGATCTGAGCGCGTGCGGAGGAGAACGGCCACGGAGCTGAACGTTGAGAGAAGACTTTGTTCGTCTGTCAGCTTCCTCTGTGCTCGTGAGAGATGAAGATATAAATACAGTCTACACCTGTGAGTCATCGTATGGATGTCATTGATGCACAAACATCTCAGGCAATCACTGGCTTTAGTTTGTCTAAAAGCTCTCTCTCTCTCTCGCTCTCTCTCCCTCTCGCTCTCCCTCCCTCTCTCTCTCATTTCATTTTTTTTCCCATGGGGGTTGACAAAGTGATTTACCTAAAAATAACTCGCTATAATTAAACCGTTCCTGTGTTCAATCACCCTGCAGAGCGTTGCGTGCGGGGTTTGCATCCGGTAACGTAATCCGCCATTGTTGTGTTTCCATTCAAGCGACGCACGCACACACACACACACACACGCACACGTACGCACGCACGCACACACGTACGCACACACACGTGCACGCACACACACAACCCCAACATCCACAGGCATATCACCGAGCTGTCAAAGTTTAGCATGTGGTTGTCGGCTGGGGAGTGTTTGTGAACGTGTGTGTGTGTGTGTGTGTGTGTGTGTGTGTGTGTGTGTGTGTGTGTGTGTGTGTGTGTGTGTGTGTGTGTGTGTGTGTGTGTGTGTGTGTGTGTGTGTGTGTGTGTGTGTGTGTGTGTGTGTGTGTGTGTGTGTGTGTGTGTACGGTAAGGCTAGCAGCAGCATCAGCAGCTCTCTCCAGCAGCAGTGTTTACCGGCTGCTCTGCCCCCCCTCACTCCCCGCCCAGATGTGGAGGCTGGAGGTTTATTTAGCTGCGATCCCCACCGGCTGTGGAACTCTTTCCCTGGCACGTTAGCGTTGGATGCTCCATCCTCTCCTCCCCCCCCCTCCCCCGGGGTCCGGCTCACGATGGGGGAGAGGACGAGAGGGGGGGAGGATGAGAGGGGGGAGGCAGGCCACGCACAGCTGCATGACGTGTACAGTACGGAGTACGGCTGCCCGGCGGATCAGTGGAGGAGGTTGCCTCGGGATTTGGTCCGCAGGGCGCCGACAGGACCGCTGCTGGTGACGATGGATCGCCACTCGGGTTCCTCGTCAGGCTCGTCCGTGGATTTCCTGGACGTTCCTGGAAGTTAGAAGCGGGAAAGGGGCGGGGGGTCTTTTTGAGTAGTAGTAATAATAATAATAATATTAATAATGATAATATGTTCATTTTGTATTGCGCTTTTCAAGACCGTTTCCAACAAGATTAAAATAATATCATAAAAAACACAAACACAATAAAACACAAACATAATAAGAAACACTAGCAGCAGGATTTCATTTCGTTAAAATAAGAGTTCAAATTGCGTCAGAAGACAAGACAACATGGAAACATGTGGGAAAGTTTAAACATCGTCAGACAGTTTGACTCCGAAGATATACGGTAAATGTACAATATATTGTATATACATGTGTCTTCCTGGGCCTGTAAAAGATTATATTAAGAATTACGAGATGAAAACAATGGCCCTTTTTTATATAAAGGAATCGTAAAAGCATGTCGTGGGATCGCAGGGAATTGTAAAAACCACGACACCCCGGGCTGGACGGATGATCTTTGACCCCTCGTAGTGACGAGACTTCTGGTCATTCTCTAAAGGAGGTCTTCCGTCTCTTCTGCCGCCTCTCTCTCTGCACGACATCACAACCACAACGCTCTCTGAAGGACTCTGGATGCTTCTTCCCGAAATGCGTCGGAAGCTTCTTTTCATGGGAAGTCACTCTCCGAATCCGGTGTCTCCGAAAAGTCCTCTTGGCCGGCACCAGATCTCGGCAGGTTGACGGACCACCCTCCTACACTCCAGTACCCCCAATATCGACCAGTTCTGTGGAACTATACGAGGTAGAAGTCGCATTCGGGCGTCCGATGTGTCCGATGGATCTCAGGACACTTCTGCAGACTCGTACGGAGGCCTTTAGTCTCCACCCAGCAGAGCCGCAGCGTTTGCAGCAGCAGTGAACCTGCGTGCGTCCCGGACTCCCGGACTTTTCAGGGAGTTTTCCCCGACATCGGAGCGGCGGTGTGGGCCGTGCCGTGCCGTGGGGTGCCTGGTACCGCTCTGACGGATCTCCCAGGAAAAGAAATCCCCCAGGTTGCTGTTGCTGCTGCTGCTGCCCAGTAACCCTAACCCTCCTCCTCCTCCTGGTTCTCTGGCGGTCCATTGAGGAGGAGGAGGAGGACCCTCTTTGTGTCAGGGGCTGAATGGGTTATTAAACGTGACCAGTGGACCAGCGTCTCGTCTTTTTATTATTAAAAGATCCTCGCTGCGTCGGGTTGCGGCGGGAATCTCATTAATCCGCGATGCCCTTCCATCATGTCGCCCTCTCAGCGTTTTTCATGAAGTCTTTTCTTCTTCGTTCTCGAGTCGGCACCCTCGTCGTCGTCGTTTCCTGAGATCATGCGTTATTAACGACACCGTGTCCGTTAATCACGCTGCGGCGCGATTGGCTGTTGAACTCGCTGCGATGGAGGTCAGTGGTTTGCGGATTGTGTGAAGAGGCTTCGTGGCTTCATGTGTGTTCGGCCCGACACTGTCGACAAAGCTTTGTTTTTGTGTTTGTTTGAAAGAGCGTCGTCTGGGACCCTCCGGTCGACGTCTTCCCGGCGTTGGATCCGCACGTCTCGCGTCGCGTGAACTGTTATTTACGTTTTTGCCTTCTCGCTGCTGAAACGAGAGGAGCTGAATGGAAGTTACCGGAGCGCAGCCACTCGCCAGGCGGAGTCCTCGCTGGAAGAATGAGCACCTGTTTGAAGGGTGAATTATGTTCTGCAGGCTGCGGATTCCATTTCTCATGGAGCGGAGGCGAGGCAGGCAGTGTTATCCCCCGGCCCCCTGTTCCCCGGCCCCTGGCCCAGACGACCGGCAAAATCTCTCCACGCCAACAAAAAAAAACGACAAAAACACGAAACTCAAACTCCAAAACCTCTTGTCGTGGTTGACGGCTCCATTTAGAAATCAATGTTTTTCTGCACGTGACCGTGGCGACAAAGCGGTGTTATGTTGATGTGATTGACGAGGATGTGATGAGACTTGAGGACGAGGATGGATGGTGTGACGTTCCGGGCGGTGAGGCCGGCGTTCCCGGGAGGCATGTTGTGGCGGCGGCGGCGGCGGAGCGGCAGCACATGTCCCCGCCGCTGACCCCCCCCCCCCCCCCCTCCCCCGGGGTTTAACACGCCGCGGTGAAGATGCGTCTCAAAACATGTGCTTATACACACACACACACACACACACATTGACACACACACACACACACACAGCGTTGTGGAATGTGTTCTAGGAGGCTGGGATGCCAGGGATTCCCTCCGTGGTGCTGGCCGGGTGTCAGCGCCGCAGCTGGAGCTGGCAACGTAGCTGAGTGCGGAGCGGGGACCCAGAGGAACCCCGTCAGGACTGGAGAACCGCCCTTCTACGCTCTTATTGTATCAGAACAACACACAGAGGAACCCCGTCAGGACTGGAGAACCGCCCTTCTACGCTCTTATTGTATCAGAACAACACACAGAGGAACCCCGTCAGGACTGGAGAACCGCCCTTCTACGCTCTTATTGTATCAGAACAACACACAGAGGAACCCCGTCAGGACTGGAGAACCGCCCTTCTACGCTCTTATTGTATCAGAACAACACACAGAGGAACCCCGTCAGGACTGGAGAACCGCCCTTCTACGCTCTTATTGTATCAGAACAACACACAGAGAGGAGAGGAACCCGTCAGGACTGGAGAACCGCCCTTCTACGCTCTTATTGTATCAGAACAACACACAGAGGAACCCCGTCAGGGCTGTAGAACCGCCCCTTAGAACTGCCCTATAGTGGGCGTCTCTAACTTCTTTACGCTTACTTCTGGGTAGAAAAGCAGCGTTGTAGTCATGGAGGCATAACTCAATTCATGTGCTCATGCGGAGTCGATGATGAACGATAATCTAACCAGCATTAAACTTTAATCGTATTATTCGTATTCAGTAAACATCTTTTGAGCTCGAAAGCTGTTTATTTCCTTTGCCTCTGCAACCCCAAACACACAACAGGGTTTTGGCCATCTTCTGTTCCTTCTTCTCACGGTTTCTATTCGTCAGCTGCAGGAGCATTTCACAGGACTGTTGAATGCATCGAGCTGCAACGGTTCGGGGGTAAACTCGAGGAAATAGGAAGGCAATTGAAACCTTCATTAACACTGGAACATTGCTTAATTAGGGGGTTTCTTTCTAAAGATTAAGGTTGGGCACACTGCTCCGTGGGCCCACTCAGAATGCCCTTGCGACCCGCCGGGCTGAGAATCGCCTCTTCTATCCGACGTTTTGAGGGAAGCGGTAAAAGTCCCTGGACGTGCAGTACAGTACCGGCAGCGGGATCGAACACGTATAAATGCACACGTGTGTATTTTGTTCACATAAAGGGAGTTCTGGTGTTGATGGGTGTAGCTTCACGCCCTTCACACAAAAGTCAGTCAGGAGAAGTCAGTCAGCTCCTCAAGTGTTCTCTGTCCATTCGTCTTGTGCTTGTAAATCAACTCCCTCTCTCTCTCTCTCTCCTCTCCGCCACGTTTATCTCTTCCATCTCCCGTTTCATCGTTTATGGCACATTCATCTGTCAAAATAGTAACACAATGCCCATAGAAAACACATCTTGGAGCTGGAGTGACCGCAGGGCCCGTTTTATTATGGCACGGATGATTTGAGCGATGATAAACCGGGTGACCCCCCCCCCCCCCCCAAAAAAAAGCGTCGGCGATCGCGGCGTCTCGGAGACAACGTGATGAACGTGTTGAGACGCCGGCGGCGGGTGCGTTCACGGTCGGGGACACTTTCGTCCGCAGTTCATCCGCAGTCCAGGGAGCCTGGAGCCGCCGCGATTCCCCGGCCCTTACAGCGCCGGCGGTCCGTGTCCATCTCAATGGGATGCACATACCGTCACGAAAAAAGCGGAGGTTTTTTTTTTTGCCTCTTATTCGGGGCCCGGCTCAGTCTCGGGTAACACCGAAGGTACGGCTCATCTCAAAACAGCCGTCAGTAAACGGTGCAATTCATTCCCGCTTTCAACACTTCGGGAATTGTTCTCGAGAGCCACTTGAGGTATCTAATTTGTCTTCGGCGTGAGTCTCTTTTAGAGAGTGTCGTCTTTAAAGACCTGAGAACTCTCTCTCTCTCTCTCTCTATTAATCGGTTAACCTAAAAAGAGTTAAATTAGTTAACTTGGCCTCCGTTGACCTATTAATGTGCAACTCCGTGCATTGTTTCCCCGTTCCAATGACTCGACAACGCACTGCAATAAAGAGAACGACGTGGCTTTAGTGTCTGTTCTCAATCCTTTTTACTACTCTGTACCCATTCCTCGGTGCTGTGGTTCTCTATTTTTACAACCATATTTACTATATGTACGACCCTCAAAGACATTCTTCAGCCAAGCACCCCCCCTTTTTTTTAGCATCGCAAATCATTGTAGGACGAGAGAAAACGAACGAGGCTTTTTTGCATCACTTGACCGTGATGACCGTGTTGGAAAGTCGTGCAGCTGTTTGGCTATGACTGAACAGATTCTCGTTTCGCCTGATTTTTTTTTTTGTACATTTATACACGAGTATCCCATCGGGGGCCCATAGTACCCCCATGTGAGAACCACTGTCTTGGGATATATGGAGGGTTTAGTGGCAGCTACTTACTGGAGTTGACTGAAGCATGCAACCAACTCCCCATCATCGTACTAATGATCAAAAATCACAAAGTTTGGGGCGATGACGGTGTCAAATTATATCCACTTTTTAAAGCTTTAAAGTTTACTTTTACTTCGTCAAATTAAGCGGGTTTTCTCAGTCGTTAACACCACCGATTGCTATTGTCGGTCTATGAATAGAAATAAAATAAGTAAATCTTTTAAGGATATAATGTGTTAACCTTGCCTTGGCGTGTCCGTGAAGCACGCAACCACTTCGGCCCATTTAGCCGAGCGGCGGGTCAAGCGTCCAATAGGAAAGGACCACCAGAGACCCAGCTAGCTAATTCAATGTGTTCAACGTGTACTCTTCGCTCGTGGATTGGCCGTAATAAACGGAAAGTATTACCGTCGAACTCATCGTATGAATCTAATCATCTCGACAGGCGATCTCGCGGGGATAATGCCGTGGGGATAATGATGGGAGCGAAGTCTACGGCTCCGGAGACAGGAGTCTCTCTCCGGCGTGCGGTCGTTTGTTGATCCCCCGACGAAAAAAGGACCGCAAGTAATCGTGGCAATCGTAAAATAATTAACCCGGCCTTGTTTTCTAAACCAAACCAGTATTACCGGGCTCTTCTTTAGCAATGCTTTGGCCCACAACAGGTCAACCACGAATAACAACAACGATGTCTGTTTGTTAGTCATTTAGATTTATTCGGCGCAAACTTGCTCAGACCTAGGCTCTGTTTTTGCGAGGTCTTTTCCCGCCCTCCTCTCTCTCTCTCTCTCTCTCTCTCTCTCTCTCTCTCTCTCTCTCTCTCTCTCTCTCTCTCTCTCTCTCTCTCTCTCTATCTGCAGCGTGGCTGTCACTCTCCCCTCAGCGCTATCTGCTATCTCCCTGATAGCGTACCGCCGGCCAGCCAACCAATGGGCACGCCGCGAGCGCGTGATTATCCCCGTGTTTATTAGTGTTTTCCTCCACCTTATCTGAGGGAGTGGTCGGAGTTTCCACCACCACCACCACCACCACCACCCAGCCCAGCCCATCAGACCTATAGCACCTCGTGCACAGATAGCATCTGCGTTGGGGTGGGGGAGGAGAGGGGAGGTTGGGTAGGGTGGAGGTGGTGTGGTGGTGGTGGTGATGACCGGCGTTGGAAGTGGTGTTGGTGGTGGTGGTGGTGGTGGTGGAGGGGACCACAAGGCTGCTGGAGGGGACTGGGGGGGGGGGGGAGAGGTTGAGTGTTGAAGTGTTGTGATTTGTCTCCACGCAGCATGTGAACGCCTCACCACCTCGTAAGAAACACTTGGGAGGGAAGGAATGCACAACCTCCCTCTTTTCGTGTAAATGGTAAATGGATTGCATTTATATCGTGCTTTTATCCAAAGCTCTTTATAGGTAGGGTTAGGTGGTGTCTTGCTCAGGGACACCTCCACACTTAGCTAGGAGGAGGAGCAGGTAGGGTTAGGTGGTGTCTTGCTCAGGGACACCTCCACACTTAGCTAGGAGGAGCAGGTAGGGTTAGGTGGTGTCTTGCTCAGGGACACCTCCACACTTAGCTAGGAGGAGCAGGTAGGGTTAGGTGGTGTCTTGCTCAGGGACACCCCCACACTTAAGCTAGGAGGAGCAGGTAGGGTTAGGTGGTGTCTTGCTCAGGACACCCCCACACTTAGCTAGGAAGGAGCAGGTAGGGTTAGGTGGTGTCTTGCTCAGGGACACCTCCACACTTAGCTAGGAGGAGGAGCAGGTAGGGTTAGGTGGTGTCTTGCTCAGGGACACCTCCACACTTAGCTAGGAGGAGCAGGTAGGGTTAGGTGGTGTCTTGCTCAGGGACACCTCCACACTTAGCTAGGAGGAGGAGCAGGTAGGGTTAGGTGGTGTCTTGCTCAGGGACACCTCCACACTTAGCTAGGAGGAGCAGGTAGGGTTAGGTGGTGTCTTGCTCAGGGACACCTCCACACTTAGCTAGGAGGAGCAGGTAGGGTTAGGTGGTGTCTTGCTCAGGGACACCTCCACACTTAGCTAGGAGGAGCAGGTAGGGTTAGGTGGTGTCTTGCTCAGGGACACCTCCACACTTAGCTAGGAGGGGGATTGAACCAACAACCTTCCTGTTGCCAGACGACCGCTCTCCTTACCTCCTGAGCTAGTGTAACATTTCGAGCGGTTAGGATGAAAATAGAATTTTACTCTCCCGCCGCCCCCCCCCCTCCCCCTCCCCCTCGCCTCGGTTCGGAAATGGAATCACATGATGGATTTGGTATATCTTAAAGGTTTTACACGAGTCTGCTCTGCTTCTCCTGGTTGCCGGCGACGACGGTTATTTACGCGGCGCGGTGATTTAATTTGCAGGCAGCGCTGGCTGATCCGTTTACCCCCCCCCCCGCTGGGCTGGGAGGCTGACAGGTGAGGGAGAGCAGCCACCACCTCTCTCTCCTCGTGTGTGTGTGTGTGTGTGTGTGTGTGTGTGTGTGTGTGTGTGTGTGTGTGGTGTGTGGTGTGTGTGTGTGTGTGTGTGTGTGTGTGTGTGTGTGTGTGTGTGTGTGTGTGTGTGTGTGTGTGTGTGTGTGTGTGTGTTGAAAGGCCGTGTTCCGGTCCGTGTGACACGCCACGTGAGAGGTCGCGTTGTCTTATTGTCGTGACGGACGCCCGCGCTCCGCTGTAAACAAACTGGGGGGGGGATGGGGGGGGTGGGTGGTGTCCGTGGTGGATGAAAACAACCTCCGCACCACCAAGAACAATCACCATCACCACCACCACCACTTCATCCACCACCACCCCTCCCACAACCACCACCTCCTCCACCACCACGATCACCACCACCATCATCACCACCACCATCACCACCACCATCACCAGCCTGCACCCCCTCCACCTCCACCGCCTCCCACTCCCTGTGCGTGTGTGTGTGTGCGCGTGTGTGTGTGTGTCAGCAGCGACCCTGTCTGTCTGTCTGTGTGTGTGTGTGTGTGTGTGTGTGTGTCAGCAGCGACCCTGTCTGTCTGTCTGTGTGTGTGTGTGTGTGTGTGTGTGTTGGTAGCGACCCTGTCTGTCTCTGTGTTTACGCTGCAGAGTTGACCTTGTGACCCCCACGGGTCACACTCACTCAAGCAGCCAGCAGGTCACAGACACACTTGGACACGCTCTGTCTGGCATGTGTGTCCGTGTGTGTGTGTGTGTGTGTGTGCGTGCCTGTTTGCGTATGCGTGCCTCATATTCTTGTGTAAACCGTTGCCGGTTGACCCCTGTGTGTGTTGTGGAGGGCCGGGGGTCATTCTGAAGGGCCCCCGTGTTATCAGGGGACAGCGGGGGGGGGGTCTCGCTTTTCACTGCCCTTCCTCTCGTAACGTTGTTTATCTACATCCCCCCTCTTCCTCTCCGCCCTCCCAGACTCCTTTTATCTGTAGTTTATCTCGTCTTCCTCACCCCCGTAGCCGAGGGCGCCCTCTTTCTCTTAGCGGTGTGAAGACAGCCGCCGGATCGGCCGCTAAGTGTACCGACGAGTGACGTCCTCCCAGACAGGAAGTAGGGTTCAAAGGTCGCGTGTTCTTCCTCGTCTCGATCTAGCGAAGTCATGTCGGTGGCGGCGGCGTCTCATCGCATGGAGCGTTTTTTAAATGTGTTGTCTTTTAAGCTGAAATGCTCCCGTTGGCTTGGGTTGGGGCTGTTGTTGTTGTTGTTGTTGTCGTAGTTTTCCAAGAACCCGAGAGTCTTTCAGTATTTGCTTATCGTCTGTTCCCGGGAACGCTAAATGGGAACGACAGGCTCGCTGGCTACCCAGTTATGACTTTTAGGCTTTTAGTTTCGTTTGATTCACATGCAGGGTTTATAATTTTCGTTTCCATTTAGTGTTCACCGCGCCGTTACTGTTCACCTTATTGTTCATATATCAGGGGAAATAGAATAGAACTTTATTAATCCCGGAGGAAATTCATGGTGTCATGGATTTGTGAGTTCAACTGACATTGAAGCAATCTTTATATTATTTGCTGCAGAGACAAATTAATGAGCGTTTTGTTTCAGCCACAATGAGCAACAGCAAAAAAAAAAACAGAAAACCCTCGAAATCATCTTGAAATTCTCTCTCCCGTCTGAGCGATGTTTTCACTTTTGGTTCCTCGCGCTCGCTGCTTATGGGCGGCTGATGTGGGGAGCAGATGTCGGCGAGAACTACCAGGACTTCGTGGGAGCTTTCAGCACCCGCTCTCCTGTGTGTGTGTGTGTGTTCTGTTCTGTGTGTTGTTCTGTGTTGTGTTGTTCTGTGTTGTGTTGTTCTGTGTTGTGTTGTTCTGTGTTGTGTTGTTCTGTGTTGTGTTGTTCTGTGTTGTGTTGTTCTGTGTTGTGTTGTTCTGTGTTGTTTGTCTGTGTGTGTGTGTGTTGTGTGTGTGTGTGTGTGTGTCTGTTTGTGTGTGTGTGTGTGTGTGTGTGTGTGTGTGTTCTGTTCTGTTCTGTGTGTGTGTGTGTGTTCTGGTGTGTGTTCTGTGTGTGTGTGTGTGTGTGTGTGTGTGTGTGTGTGTGTGTCTGTGTGTGTGTGTGTTTCTGTGTGTGTGTGTGTGTGTGTGTGTGTGTGTGTGTGTGTGTGTGTGTGTGTGTGTTTCTGTGTTTGTGTGTTTCTGTGTTGTTCTGTGTTGTGTTGTTCTGTGTTGTGTTGTTCTGTGTTGTGTTGTTCTGTGTTGTGTGTGTTGTTCTGTGTTGTGTTGTTCTGTGTTGTGTTGTTCTGTGTTGTGTTTTGTGTTGTGTTGTGTTGTTGTGTGTGTTGTGTTGTCTGTGTGTGTTGTGTGTGTGTTCTGTGTGTGTGTGTGTTCTGTGTGTGTTCTGTGTGTGTGTGTGTGTGTTCTGTCTCTGTGTGTGTGTTCTGTGGGGACACACTGTAAACCCAGTGCGTGGTTTGTAAAGCGTCTTCGTCTCGTTAGCGAGTAAACAAACAGACACGTGGTCGTCAGGCCGTTTAAATGTGCTTTTGTGTATTTGCACATTCTTTGCTCCATGTGGTAATTGTTCTCTCTCTTTATCTTTCTGTTTCTCTCTCTCGCTCGCTCTCTCTCTCTCTCTCTCTCTCTCTCTCTCTCTCTCTCTCTCTCTCTCTCTCTCTGTCTCTCTGTCTCTCTCTCTATCTGTCTCTCTCTCTCTCTCTCTCTCTCTGTCTCTCTCTCTCTCTTTTTCTCTCTCTCTCTGTCTCTCTCTCTGTCTCTCTCTCTCTCTCTCTCTCTCTCTCTCTCTCTCTCTCTCTCTCTTCTCTCCTCTTCTCTCTTCTCTCTCTCTCTCCTGAGGTCTCTCTCCTCTCTTCTCTTATAATTCTTCTCTCTCTACTCTCTAAATCTCTCAATCTCTAAATCTCAATCTTTTCTATCTCTTCCACTCTCTCTCTGTCTTTTCTATCTGTCTCTCTCTTCTGTCTCTATGTTCTCTCCTGTGTCTCTCCTCTCCTCTCTTCTCTCTGATGGTCGTCTCTCTCTCTCTGTGTCTCTCTCTCTATGTCTCTCTCTCTCTCTCTCTCTGTCTCTATGTCTCTCTCTCTCTCTCTGTCTCTCTCTCTCTCTCTGTGTCTCTCTCTCTGTCTCTCTCTCTCTCTCTGTCTCTCTCTGTCTCTCTGTGTCTCTCTGTCCCTGCAGCACGGTGCGCACCTGGGACGTGAACTCGGACAAGAAGCACAAGGCGGTGTTCAAGCCGCGCTCCCTGCAGGGCAAGAAGGTGACGCCCACCTGCTGCGCCTACAGCCGCGACGGCAAGCTGATCGCCGCCGGCTGCCAGGACGGCACCATCCAGATCTGGGACCGCAACCTCAGCGTGAGTCCTCCCTGAACGCCTCCTCGGATGCTTCTTCTTCTTCCAAAATGCGTCCGAAACCGGCGTCCAAAGTCTCCGTTGGGTTCCTTTCATTGTCATTTGGCGGGAGGGTCGATGCAGTTCGGAAAAGTCACTCTCCGAATTCGGTGCGTCCGAAAAGATCCGGTAGGTGCCAGATCTCGGTAGGTTTGACGGACAGCCTTCCGTACTCTAGTCCCGCCCCCCAATAGCGGCCAGTTCTGTGGAACTGGCGAATTCAGGCGTCCGATTTATTCTGATCTCATAACAAGAACACAGAGGGCCCCCCACCCCAGATACTAGTGCACAAGGGGAGGTCAGACTGGACATGATGGAGGTGGCCGGGATGGGAACTGGACTCTAGCGTTAGGGAAGGTGGTGGGTGGGTGGGTGGGCTGGTGGGTGGGGGGGGGTTGCGGGGTCATAGGTCAATCGCTCACAGGGCACGGGGTCAAAGTTGAACAGGTCGGACACACCGAGCAGGACTCTGTTGTAAATAAAGCCGTAGGTGGGAAAGTGATGCCTGTGTGGTGTGTGTGTGTGTGTGTTTATGTTTATGCAAAGCACCCTAATTTAAACCACTCCAGTCCAGTCCCCCCCAGTTGTGTTATTATTAATGTGGGCGGGAATGCTAATACGCCGCGGTTGTAAAGGCCACGAGGCCACGAGCGAGAGCAGACAGGACGAGTGAATCAGTTGTGAATGTGCGCCGTCGTGCCGGCGGGTCCGACAGCGGAGGGCTGCGGTCCTTTCGGTTAAACATTCCTTCACGGCCGCAGAAGCCTGGAAGACCGGACCTGCTGTTTGCGGTCTTGTTCAGTCAGAGTTCCCTCCTCGGCCCTGTTAGGATCGACAAGGTTTTGATCCCGGCAAGTCGGTGTGACGGTGAATTATCGTTTTCAAGGAGAGCGCTTTTATTTTGGAAAGAAAAACTCTTCTGCCATGAAATAGTTTCAAGAAGAAAAACCGAGATTCCATTAAAATTCCATTAATCAGCAGCACATGTGGCGTATGTAATTTTTTTTTCTCGCAGCCCTCCCCCGAAATTCCGGCGATCGAAAATGTTATTCGAATGGAAAGTATTACGAGAAATGCTTCTATTGTATTTACCCCCTTTGACCCATATTCAGCATATTGTGCTTCCTCTACGTACGCCGGCTTACGGTGCGCGCGGCTTCACACTGTGAACATCCTGGAAGGTTTTCAGCGAACATGATCCACGTGATTAAGTCTGAGGCTTGTGTAAGCCTGAAGCTCTGCCGATGTTGATTCACCTTAGGCCTTCTCAGGTCCTCACAACCGATACGCCCCCCCCCCCCCCCCCGCCTTCCTACTCGGAACTCCATTTGATTGGCTGAGACATGTCAACCTGACGATTGGTTCCGCCCCTCCCATGGAAGCCAAACTCCGCCCCTCCTCGTCTCATCATACATCTGTGATGCAAGTCTGGTTCCCATGGGGCTCTGCTGCTGTAGCCCGGCGGCGGCGGCGGTGGCGGTGTCATGTGATGATTGATAGGACGTCCAGGAGGTCTAATCAACATCTTTGTACTCGATTTATCCGTCTCCACTCTTTGTTAATTATGTAATTACGCGATCAAAGTGAGCGCGTTCCATTCCTCTTTATCCGCGCTTGTTGAGGTTAATAGTGGATCTTGGCGTCGGCGGACGCATTCCTCGCGCAGATCGGTTGCTGTTTACACAAGAGATACACGACCGAGTCTGACTCCAGAGATGGAGAGCGTATCTCCGAGTGACGAGAGCATTCTAATGAATAAGTCATCCGTCTGTCTGATTTTCCCCCGTCTCCTCCTGAGAACTAACGGGCTTTTCCTTAGAAAACGGCCGCGTCTTAACTTATCTTCTCTCAACTCTCGCTGGCTCTCTCTTTCTCGCTGGCTCCAAAAGCCTGCATTTTTTTTTTCCCTCGAGAGTTTCCACAGCGACGACGGCGAGCCCGGTCCTGGTGTCTGAGGAAGTGTTGCGACCGCGTGAAGGGATCACATGGAGCGTGGCTTTGGCCGCACCGTTCGGTTGCCTTGTGACCTTCCCGAAAATGCACCTCGCTCCAGTTCTCCCGTCCTTCACCACCATCTCGCTCTTAATTGTCACTCCTCTGAACTAATTGCGCCTCTGAACTCCTCATTATGCAAATGTCTTCCCGACTGTATTCATCGTTTCTCCGCGGTACACTAAGAAGGCGTCTATTGTTGTCGTCGTCGTTGTCGTCGTCGTACTGTAGCAGTCCTATTCTTCTATCTTTTTGTGTACATTCCTTTTGTTTCCGTCGTCCTCCTCCTCCTCCTCCTCCTCCTCGGTTGAGCGATTCTCTTCTCTCCGAGTCGTGATGTTGACAGTCAAGCGACAGCGAGTGAACAGCGGGCGCCTATGGAAGACTGCAGGGGGTCCTTGGGGGTTCCTCAGCTGGGAAGTAGGCTGCCTGGTTCCCTCCTCAGTCTGCGCGCCACGCACCGCCGCACCCGGCGCCCGGGAATTCCTTTCTTTCTCCCGCTCTCTCGCTCGCCGACTAACTCGGTCATTGTGGCCGACACGTACACTACTGCTTTGAGCCATGTTGCCCCCCCTCCCCCCCCCACTGGCATCCCTTTCAGCATACACACGCACACACACACACACACACACACACACACACACACACACATACCCGAGTTCACACACACGGCGCAAACCTTTTAGCCGCCGCCCACCCTCGCTCTGCCCTTCGCCACTCCACCCCCACCAAACCCACCAACCCCCCCCCCCCCCCCCCCCCCCCCCAACCCCTAAACTCTTATTAAAAGTGCTTTTAATTTATTGCCTCTTCTCCGCGCCGCGCTAAATATTTACCCTGCGCTCCGCACGCTGGCAGCTCACAATAACAGCGAACCCGGGCCCGGCCCCCCCTGATTCACACAGGGAACCCGAGGCTGTCGTGCAGGACAATGAGGTCAACGCCGCCAGTCCTCTCCAACCCCTCCGCCGACTTGCCTTGGACACAACGTTCTCAGCGGCGGCAGATAAACAAAAGGGGGGAAGAACTTGCCTTTGGTCTCTGAATCACCGGTCCAGTGTTTTACATTACAATGATGAGTCCTAAAAAGGAGTTGTCCTATCAGTGCTTCTCTCTCTCTCTCTCTCTCTTCGCTCTCTCTCTCTCTCTCGCGGCGTTCTCTCAGACGAGCCGAGCGAGGCGGTGCCGCCCCGCGCCGCCTCGCTCGGCTCGTTACTCATGCGCGGGGGAATGTACCCAGACGAGATCAATCACGCACCTGACCCCGATCTTGTAGCTCAGAACCCGCCGGCGATTCTATTGGGGCTGACGGGTCTCACCGCTGAACCTTGGCGTGGGCTGATTGATCCAGAGACGGGGAGTCAGAGAGGTCTCGCCCTCCTCCCCCCCCCCCCCGAGACGGTGATTGTGTGGTCATGCGGCGAACATCAAGAGGGGCCGTGCCAAAATTGCCGGGGTTCAGGCGCATGGTTGCCAGGTGAGGTGCAGTCTGCCGCGTCCTGGGCCCCCGGGCCCCGGGCCCCAGCGTGGAAGGTGCTGCTCTCTCGGTTCCAGAACATCACCGCGGAGAGACCCGTGGAATGCGGTGAGGTCATTGTTCTCGGAAGAGCTTTCGTTGCTCAAAAGGAAACGTCTGATCAATTCTGACAAATATATACTGTATATATATATATATATATATATATATATATACGTATGAGCCATCTTATTATGTAACACGGCTCTCGCTACTGTCGCCACGTCTGTTTGTCATTATGACACACTGTCAACCCCAACGTTTGTTTCGTTGGGTTGCTTAACAAGGTGTGAGTTTTAAACCCAGGCTCTGCTGCGTTCCAATTCCACTCACATGGTTTACTTTATCCCCCCCTCCCCCCCACGAGCATAAATCGACCACCGGGGGGGCCAGGGGACCAGGGGCCGGCCAGCACGTAGATTTACAGTGGGGCCACCTAACGGGACCCTTTAGGCTCAACGGTGTGACGGTACACAGTGTCCCTGTAAACCAGTAAATCTTCCCGGGTCATAAACGCGAGGGCTCCCGGCCAAGAGTGGCCCCGGGACGGACGGAGCGCCGGGGGGCCTTCGATGTCCGGTGAAGATGTTCGGACGGATGCCTGAACCCCCCCGGAGGACCCGGAGAGACAGTCAGGCTGGCGGGAAATGCGGAGCACCGAGGCCTGGGGGTTAGGGGTTCGATTTTGGCAGTGTTACGCGATGCACTTGCATGCTTTGGATGAGTGTCCACCGAATGGCATCCGAGGCATCCGGTGTCTGCCAAGCGCCCTCAATGTGTCTCTGTCTCCAACTTGACGTCAATCTCTGTCTCTCTAATTACGAGACACTTTGTGTGTTCTCTAAAATAAGAATGTTGAAAACCAACAGCTCCTGTGCCAGTGTACCGCGGTCCCACTTTACCAATGACCTATCAATTTGGTATTCTGTGTGTGTGGCTCGTGGTGGGGGTGGGTGGTGGGTGGTGGTGTAGGCGTGGGTGGGTGGTGGTGGGTGGTGCCAGAAAGGGGGTGTCATACCTAACTTTAACGGTACATTGTGTAGCTGAGAAGTACACCAAAGAACATGAGCGTATGCCCACTCTCAGAAGGCACGTTAGGATTGTCTACGCGCACACACTCGTGTGAGGTATCAAATATGAACACACACACACACACACACACACACACACACACACACACACACACACACACACACACACACACACACACACACACACACACACACATACACACGCGCCGGGCACACTCTCACACACTCTCGCACACACGCACACACACACACACACACACACACACACACACACACACACACACACACACACACACACACACACACACACACATACACACACACACACACACACACACACACACACACACACACACACACACACACACACACACACACACACACATACACACAAACACACACACACACACACACATACACATACACATATACACACACCACACACACACACGCGGCCGTGGCACACTCTCTCTCACACCACACACACATCACACACACACACACACCACACACACACACACACACACGCCACTTGTTGATTTCCATGAAAGATCACTGCAGCTGTTCCGTGCTGCGGTTTGGCCACCTGATCCTTGAAGCGAAGGGGGCTCGGCTACGAGATCCTAGCGGCGCAACGAGATCCCAGTGCTGCCAGTGCACACAGGCCGTCGTACACAATTCTGTCACTCGGTGTATAAAAACATGGAAGACGGCTGCAGGTTGTGGAGGTCGTCACTGGAAGGAGGGTGATGATGAAATGTTTTTCAGTTGAAGCCACTCGTGTCACGATTGGCTCCCTCTCCACACACACACACACACACACACACCTCTGTACAGACGTAGCAGCCATTGCAAACGCGAGTCTTTCTCCTCATCCTCGTTATAATCTGCTCATAAATACGTTTCCACAGCACAGTCAACTTCGCAGTGACTGCTACAGAGGCCTCCGTGTTGACTTCAGCACCGCTGTGTGCCGCAGAACTGTCACCGGTCCACGCTAGAACCTGATATTGGCCCCATTAAATGCAGCAATAAATCCAAATTGAGCACGAAGGCTTGCAGCTTAAACGTAGCCAAAGTGTCTCAGGTGTGTGCGTGTGTGTGTGTGTGTGTGCGTGTGTGTGTGTGTGTGTGTGTGTTGACCACAGTGGCGGTGGCGGCGGCGGTGGCGGCAATATTTATACAACATCCCCTGGGTGGCTTGAAGAGGGGGAACAGTTGCTGCCTTTGGTGGATCATCATCTTCATCGTCGTCTGCTCACGGCTGAAACCCAACGCGGAGTATCTCGCACGGCGGCGTGCGTGTGTGTGTGTGTGTGTGTGCGTGTGTGTGTGCGTGTGTGTGTGTGTGTCATCCAACTCTATCCGACCGCATGCTTGCACAGTTGTAACACTTCCCTCGGCCCTGGCGCTGCAGCGGCTCGGAGGAATGCGTTGCAAAAAACTCCGCGTCGCGCGCATACAACAATTACCCGGCGAATATGTTGGCCCCCGATAACGCCGGCGACTGTAACACGAAGAGAGACCGGCGTGTCTTATTATATCTCTTACCGCATACATTCGAATGTGATGTCGCGTTGCTGACAAGATGGCTTTAAATGTTGTATTGGTATTTTATTATTCGCTATTTCCGTCTTCGCGTCCTGTGTGAATTTCCCTGCCTGCAACACAATACCTGATGACATAATGGAACCTGCGCCGAGGCCGCCTCCCAGCATGCACCGGGGTGAGGCGGTTACGAGTGAAATGACTTTTTTAGCGCGACCCCCCGGTGACGTGGATGACGACAAAGCGATGACGACCGACGGCATCGCGACAACACAAACACGGCGCTCCTCGTAACGGCGGAACAAGGTTCATAGGAGGAAGATAAGGGATGTTATTGTTGGATGTAAACCATGGACCCAGAAGGTTCTGCTGCGTTGGACGTCTACGCCTCCCTTAACCTCAAAACGTCCTTTCCGTGACTCGTCCTGCGCGTGCTGTTATTGCCGACACGTTCTTACCGCTCTCGTTGACCTCTGCTCTGATAAGCGGGCGATAGAGGGCTGAATATTTAATGTCGGACGTATTCGAGAATAACGCTTTTCGCCCGCAGAAACTCTGCTTATCTTTCTATTCCGAGTTCAGACGTGAGAGGAAGTGAGCCAGCCAGCCAGAGGACCGAAATGTTTATTTTTTGGAAGAATTTGTCACAAGTAGAATTGAGCAATACCCCCGCATACTTACATATTGCAAATTGGAAATACTTGAAGCAAAGAGAACAGCCTGTTTGGTTTTAAGTCGCTTCGTAAAGTCTGACTGAAAGCGAATGTTCCTTCAGCGTGGAAAGGAAAAAAAGCAGCAGCAACAGAATGTCCTCAAACGTAAGAGAAGAGTTTAAAAAAACATGCAATCTGAACAACAACCAAAAAAAACAGAAAAGAAAGTCCCAGAAAATTACCATTTTAGGAAGGAGACGCAAGCAAAGCGAGGTTCGCTGAGCGCTGCGAAGGCATTGGGGGCGGGTAAGACGGCCGGCGTCTTATCTGCCGCTCAGGATAGCAGCAGTTATCTCTCTCACTCAGGTTAATAGCTTCCCTTCGCTTTACTGTGGGATTCGAGTGCTTATGACCATGTTTCCTCTTCCTTTATCTCCCTTAAGGGCGCCATAACTCAACCCCCCTCGCTCGCTCTCCTCATCTCACTCTTGCCCTTGTCCTTTTCATTTCTCTTATCGCCTCCTCAACATTTTCTCGCGCACATTTTCAGTAATCTGCTCTTCAACAAAAATGTCCTGTTTCAAAATGACACCCCCCCCCCCACACCCCCTTTTAATTCCTTTCGGAGTTTTCTGTGGCAAGACGATGTTTTAGTGCTCCGGTGTCTTTTTTTAGTGTGGCCCTCAAAGCCGTGACTGATCGTGGCCCCCGGGGGCCCCCCTCTACGCCCAGGTAAAAAAGGTACACTTGGGCCAGTTGTCATGACCAACTGGGTTTGAGGAAGAGACGCAGAGGAAGAGACGACATCTTTATGTCCGGGATATCGGATATCCACCAAATAGTTTGTAGCTCGCTGAGCTAAAGCCCTTTTTACTCTGGGATCCATCACCTCCTCTATTTTTGCCTTCCTCTTTGTCTTTGTGTCCTCTTGGGGCTGAGTTGTATCACCTCCCCTGCTGGAGCGCCTGGCCTTGGCACCGACTTCATACACGCCGCCGTGTGTCCGCTCCAGTTGTAAACCACTCAGAGTAAGCACCGCGGTAACACGGTACGCCCGGCCATCTTGGAGACACCTGTTTGGTGGACCCTGAATTTAACAGCTTCCCATGATCCGCCGAGGGAACGCAAGGCTGGGACGCGTTGAACAGCAGGGCTGGGGCACGTGAAGCAAGGCTGGGACGCATGGGAGAATGAGGTTGTCAGTGGAACAAAATCTGCACGGAAATGGCTCCAACTTCCCGAACTTCCCCTTTTACACCTTAGGTCGTCATTGTCTCTTTAACATGTAGAGTTTGCAGTTTGGAGATCTTCACACATTATACCGACGTACACCCCTAATCTCGCCAGTCCCGTGGTTATTTCCATTTATAGCAGCTGGAGACATTTAAATGTTGTTTATTGTGGATATTTGGATTCGATATTTGCACGTATGAAGACGATAACGGATTGTTTTGACATATGAACCTGACTGCATCTGAAGTCGAGCACAACCTTGAAAATGTTAAGTGTTCGCAGGCCAACAAGCCACCGGCGAAGTGCTTGTCGTTGATAAAACATCGGCCTTTGGGGTCAAATTGTAAGCTTTGCCACCTCAATGCCTTAGTAGATGTTGATTAAAAGCAACCAAATAACACCTGGAAGACAGACACCGGAGCTCGCCAGGGGAACGGGTTTTCGGATGCTCTAGCGCGTACATAACGTGCTAAGCCGCTAGTATTTCATAGGTGCTGGTTGACTCTCGCTTGTGTCCAATAGCGTACGGTGTCCTGGGAGGAAATGGGAACCGCATGTTGTTTTTGTACAGGGGGAGTCTGAAGAGGTCTTTATGTTACTGCAGTGGCAGAGTTCAACGTCCGCAGAGAAAACACATTTTCAAAGGGGTTTCCGCGGCAGAAAAAAAGAAAGAAACTATACTGAACATTTTCTTTCATTTGCTGCCTGACCTTTTTGAGGGCTGTCACGCTAGTCTATGCCAGTAACATTACGCACCATTTCAAACTCACAAATTGTTGCCAGAATTGAATTTAACTGGTAATTTAGATCAGTAGTTGTGGCTGTTCTTCCGATAGTCCAAGTTTTTGAAAACTTACCACCCGTGGTGAACAAAAGCAAGGGGATGATAAGTACCGGCGTAAACGACAGTTTGGATATTATAAGATAAGTACGGATAAGTGTGCAATCTAAGGATGAGTTCAAAACCCATATTATTGGAGTTAGGTCACATGTGATTCAAGTATGACGATTGAGGAGCCTCGATGTTGCATAGAAATTGGTCATTTTAAACTGGAGTTCCTCAGTGTCAAGTCTGTCCAATGTAATCCCTGTCCTTTCATTTGTGTCCAGGTCCACACCAAGTTCCACTGCAGACAGGCACACACCCCAGGATCCGACCCCTCCTGCCTCGCCTTCTCCTATGATGGCACCACTCTGGCCTCTCGGGGAGGTAACGGCAAAATACCAACAGTCCTTACCGTACCCTTAAAACTGCTGTCCGTCCTTACTGTACCCTTAAAACTGCTGTCAGTCCTTACTGTACCCTTAAAACTGCTGTCAGTCCTTACCGTACCCTTAAAACTGCTGTCAGTCCTTACTGTACCCTTGAAACTGCTGTCCGTCCTTACTGTACCCTTAAAGCTGCTGTCAGTCCTTACCGTACCCTTAAAACTGCTGTCAGTCCTTACTGTCCCTTAAAAACTGCTGTCAGTCCTAACCGTACCCTTAAAACTGCTGTCAGCCCTTACCGTACCCTTAAAACTGTATGGATCTTGTGCTGCCTCCAATTTTGGGGATTTCATGGTATTTCACAGTATTATTTAGTTTGGCAGATGCCGAACAAAATACCTAATCTCTAATCAAAACTAGAAATTAGACTCAATCAACAAAATAAATAAACCTGCCACTACTATACACACATGGAAAGTCCTATTGTTTACCGTGGGCTTTTTGTTGATTAGTTTCTGTCCGGGGTCGCACTTCCAAACACCGGATAAACCATAGAAACAACCAATAAACAGACGGTTAGATTTATTTAACGCATGTTTATTGAATTAACTTTGGGTTTGTATTACGGGCCACCGCAATCCTATTTAAAACAACATTAAGGAGAGACCAGATGCAGTCAAGTCAATCACGTCAAGTACATTGTATTTGTGTAACCTCGAGCGCCGCTAGAGTCTCAAAGGGCTTCATCGGCTCAACATTATACAACACCCCCAACCCTGAGCCCTCTAAAGGACAAGGAGATACTCCCCCTGGACCCAGAGGGAAGAAACCTTGAGAAAGAACCCAGAAGTCCCTCCTTCCAGGGACGGTTAGGAGTGCAAAGGGTGCCGTAATGGAACAAGTGTAACAAGCAAAAAAGAGTTTGCTGCAAAGTTGTTTTAAAAATGAGTAGTGTGTCTGTAGCATTGTCATAATCTGGTTTATTGCAGAGTTTGTAGGTTATAGTTGACAGAGCAGGTGTGTGTGTGTGTGTGTGGGTGATGTTTGGATTAACCTGTGTACCTTGATGAGTCAGTGACGAGCCAGCCTGACTCAGGGCCAGGTGAGGCTGCTTAAACCAGCCACCGACCACACACACACACACACACAACACACACACACTCCACATACAGCGTCCGTGTGGTGATGTGCAGGTGGTGGCTGGTGGTAGTAGTGAGTGACCCGAGTGACCTCTCTTTGCCCTTTGACCCCTGACCCCTCCCCCATGACCCTTGTCTTGTCTTGTCCGCCGGCCAGGTGACGACACGCTGAAGACCTGGGACATCCGCAACTTCCGGAAGCCTCTGAACGTAGCCACCGGGCTCACCACCCACTTCACCATGTGAGTAACGATGGCAGCCGAGGAAAGATTCAAGATTCAAGATTCCAGATTCAGATGTTCAAGAAGAGCGACAACATTTGATGAATCAATGGCTGCCCAGCTGACGCCAGACCGACAAAGGTGATCTTCTGGATGGTGTCGTGACGAGGTCTCCGGCTGATCATGTGTTCGTTCCCGTGTCGGGCTTCCTCCGACAGGACCGACTGCTGCTTCAGCCCCGACGACAAGCTCCTGGTGACGGGGACGTCGGTGAAGAGGAACGAGGGCAACGGGAAGCTGGCGTTCTTCGACAGAACCTCGTTCCAGAAGGTCTACGAGGTGGAAGTGACCAACGCTGTGAGTCAATGCGTCGTACCTCCGTCTTATTTAAGAACTGTGGCCTGGCCGAGGGACACATTGCGTCGGAAGGGAATTATTTGTGCATTTCCTTCGTGATGTTGGGTGCTCATATTATCACTGATGGATATTCAACTGCAAGCAAATGCGCCGTTTCGTTTTCAATTGTTTTATGCACAACAGCGCTCCTCCCTAACACCGCACTTGCTCAATATCAGCCATTCGTCTCCAATGAAACGCGGCCTCCGGTTGATCTCGGGCGTCTTTTTGTCCGTTAAAAAGGGGAACAGAGATGTCCATCACGTGAGTTAACGACACCTCGTCTCGGCAGCGACGGTCCGCGCCCCCCCCCCCTCCTTCGACGCGTCGACACGCGGCGAAGATTTAAACCTGACGCAGCCAGGAAAATAAAATGGGGAATAAAAACGGCTTGCAACACTTAATTGAACCCATGCGTGTGTGTGCGTGTGTGTGTGTGTGTGTGTGTGTGTGTGTGTGTGAGTGTGTGTGTGTGTGTGTGTGTGTGTGTGTGTGTGTGTGTGTGTGTGTGTGTTGTGTGTGGTGTGTGTGTGTGTGAGTGACCTCCGATGGAGTCCGTCCGACTGCTACGTCCACGATTGTCACGACCAGAGTGTGGTCTATTTTTTCCTCCCCAGTGGAGGAAGACGAGGGGGGCCGATTTTGTCAGTCTTAGCCCCGAATCCATTTGGACGACGAGAGCGACGTTTTTTGGGATAGGATTTGATCGGAATGTGAGGGGGGGGGGGGGGGGGGGGCGGGGGGGAGGAACGAACGTGGCGATGAGGGCGGCTGCTGCTGCTGCTGCTGCTGCTGCTGCTGCTGCTGCTGCTGGGTGTTTTATAGCCAAACTAGGAGAAAACATCGGGGTTTGGTTGGGGGGGGGGCGGGGGGGGGCGAATGTGACCTTTTTTGTTTTTGCGAAGGCGTCACCGTCGCAAACATTCTGGGACGGCGTCGAGAGATCGTCCCTCCGTGGGTAATTTGATTTCACGTCCAATTTGTCCTAAAAACGCAACACACACTCGGTTTGCCATTCGGAGACTCTGGGCGGGGGAAGAACGCGGACAAAATAAAAGATTTAGGCTCCAGTTCTTTTATGCTACTTTCTGGAGGCAGCCAAGCGGAGGTGATAAAGTGACAGAGCAGGGGAGAGCTGTCTGTCTGTCTGTAGCTGTCTGTCTGTCTGTAGCTGTCTGTCTGTCTGTGGCTGTCTGTCTGTCTGTAGCTGTCTGTCCTGTCTGTAGCTGTCTGTCTGTGGCTGTCTGTCTGTAGCTCCCTGTCTGTAGCTGTCTGTCTGTGGCTGTCTGTCTGTAGCTCCCTGTCTGTAGCTCCCTGTCTGTAGCTGTCTGTCTGTGGCTGTCTGTCTGTGGCTGTCTGTCTGTAGCTCCCTGTCTGTAGCTGTCTGTCTGTAGCTGTCTGTCTGTGGCTGTCTGTCTGTGGCTGTCTGTCTGTGGCTGTCTGTCTGTAGCTGTCTGTCTGTAGCTGTCTGTGTCCTCTCTCTGTCCTTCCCTGCGTTCCTGTCGCCCGTCCCTGCAGATTTACTGCTGTGTGTACGTCTTATCATAACACAGGGGTCTGAGGCTGGCTAATGGCCCCCCAGCTTTGCCTGTCTGTCTGTCTGTCTGTCTGTCTGTCTCTCACACTCGCACTCTCTCTCTCTCCTCTCTCCTGTCTCTCTCTCTCGTCTCTGTATCTGTCTCTGTCTCTCTCTTCTGTCTCTCTCTCGTCTGTCTCTCCGCTCTCATCACTCCTCTCTCTCTCACGCTCCATCCCGAGCTCTCCCCTCCCTCCTCTCATCCTTCTCTTCTGCTCTCTTCTCTCACCGTCCTACTCTCTCGCCTCTCTCTCTGTGCTCTCACAGCTTCTCGACGCTCTCTCATCTCTCTCATCTCTCTCTGTCTCTCCAGCTCTCGTCACTCTCTCTCTCTCGTACGCCTCTCTCCACTCTCTCTCCTCCTGTCTCGCTGGTCTCTCTCTGCTGCAGACAGTTCACTTTCCCATGAGCATCGACTCAACAACTTTTAAGAGGGAGAGAGAGAGCGAGAGAGAGCGAGAGAACGGAGAACAAAGACATGCTAGGTGTGTGTGTGTGTGTGTGCGTGTGCGTGTGTGTGTGCGCGTTTGCCTTGTGCGTGCATGCTAACTGACACACACACACACACACACACACAGTGTCAGAGTGCAGACAGGACTATGGCGTTGTTATTAATAGATAGCTGGGGGGGGGGGCGGGGCCGGAAGCCGTAGAGCCAGAACGTATAGACAGGCCTCTCTTCCCGAGGCTCTGTGCTCCCGGCATGGAGGTCTGCGCTTTGGATCTACGCTCCATTCATACTCGTTGAGGAGAAAACGCAAGAACATCATGTGTAATACTCTCTCTATCACTCTCTCTCTCTGTTACCTGTAATACTACCTCTCATCTCCTCTCATCATCATGTGTAATACTCTCTCTATCACTCTCTCTCCTCTATTACCTGTAATACTACCATTCATCTCCTCTCCACATTGTGTACAATACTCTCTCTATCACTCTCTCTCTCTATTACCTGTAATACTACCTCTCATCTCCTCTCATCATCATGTGTAATACTCTCTCTATCACTCTCTCTCTCTATTACCTGTAATACTACCTCTCATCTCCTCTCATCATCATGTGTAATATTCTTAATGTCATGTCCATTACCTCTCCTACATTACCTTTCAACATTATGTGTAATATTCTTTCTATCAGGTGCAATACCGTCCCCTAACGCATTAATTATTATCCCAGCTGTATTTCAATTAATGACTAATTGTTTTTGCCTATCTTGGCTATATATTTGTATATTTGTACTGTACGATTGTAAAATCTGTTAGTTTATTTTGTATCATTTCTGTGTATTCTCTATTATTTTATTGTAGCTATATTGGCTATGCAGACCTGGCAACGAGAATTTCCTTCAGGATTAATAAAGTCTTATCTTATCTCATCTTAGCTGTAGAATTGGAGGAATGACAGGAACCTAGTTTCACAAAATCTCGCTCTTGGACAGACGCCCGCCCCCCGCCCCCGCCCCCCCGCCCCCCCTTGTGCCCTCCACACGTCCAACGAACACCGAGTCCTCACCCTCAAAAGACGTAACCGACGATAGCCACAAGCCTCCGGAAGGTGGTAAATGGTTGTTTTGCAGGGGAATCTGTTATCCAGAGGGTGGGACATGGACTCCGAGGGCAGGCGGGGCGGCGGCGGCGGCGGCGGCGGCGGCGATGATGAGCTATACTATGTTTTACGTCCACGCTTCCGTCTCTCCGACCCGCGGTGGCTTTAAGTGGCATCCTTTATGGAAGTGGCCCCGCACCAAGGCCAGGGCAGCCGGGGGGAAAAGGATGGGTCACAATCAATCCTCTAACTAAAACAGTCTATATAACCCCCCCTTCCCCGGGCCCCTACGGGGTCTGGGCCGGGGCCCAGGTAGTTACCCTCTCTCTTCTCTCTCGCTCTCCATCGCTCTCCTCTCTCTCTCTCTCTCACTCGTCTCTCTCTCCTCTCTCTCTCCTCTCTCTCTCTCTCGCTCTCTCTCTCTCTGGGAGTGGTGCACGGCTGTTTGATGTTCTCCTTGATGAATACCTACATGGGTCTGCTTATCACCAAAGCACCCCTCTACCACACGGGGCAGAGCCCAGTGAGCCTGGACTTCTGAATTTCTGTTTGTCTTGGACGGCGGTGTGGAGCAATGGGCGATTGTCAGTCCAACGTAGAGCCCAGAGTCCTCTCGGCGTAACCCCTCTCTCTCTCTCTCTCTCTTCTCTCTCTCTCCCTCTTCTCTCGTCTCTCTCTCTCCTCGTTCTCTGCACTACCACTACCTCAGGCCATGGGGGGTTTGAAATCCGTCTCTGAGTTTGCTGATTATCGTTATGATTTCCCCCGCACGCGGAGGTTCTCTAGGTCCAAGGGTGGGCGGGTCCCCGTCTCCTTCGCCCGAACTTACGGGAATGGAATATGGCTGTTGTTGCTAGCAGGGTGCCAGATAAATCTGTCTTTATTCCTCTCGTCATGTTTCTTCCGCTAGTTGCCAACGTTTCTGCCGGTCGGTCATGGTGCTGAACTAGGGTGTGGGGGGATAAATGATAGGCCTTTGAATAGTTTTGAAACCATTTAGTTTCATTGAAT
>PIJE02001977.1:41324-90359 GCA_002895965.2 Coryphaenoides rupestris | reverse complement strand
CTCGCAACAGGTGAGAGTGGAAGATGAGGAAAGCCAGCCCAACACAGAGGACACCCGCACCACAGAGGACACCCACACCACAGAGGAGCAGAACCAAAGCCCCTCCCCTCCCAATAGAAGAGCTGCCCCCTCTATGCAAAACCCCTCTCCTCCCAAGAGAGGAACACCATCCTCTTTGCAATGCCCCTCTCCTCCTAAGAGACGAGCTTCATCCTCTTTGTTGGAGAATCTGCTGGGGAATACCTTCGCTGGTGCCACAGCTCAGCAGCCCATCTCTGCCTATGCTAAAGCTGAGGAGGAGGTTAGCAAGTTCCGTGGTGCTCCACCAATTCCTCTCTCTGAGGACCCTCTCAGCTGGTGGAGAAAGAATGAGGTGATGTATCCCCTGCTTTCCAAGTTGGGCAAGCGATACTTCTGTATTCCGGCCACCAGTGTCTCTGCAGAAAGAGTCTTCTCTACTGCAGGGGATATTGTGACTGCCCAACGGAGTACACTCACACCAGAGCATGTCGACCAGCTCCTGTTCTTACACAAGAACTTGCACATTCCATGAGTATCCACCAGTTATTAACTGGAAATTAAGCACCTTTACTGTTACTGTTTGTTTACTGTGTTGCACTTCCATGGTACACTGCCATGATTTAATTGTAGCACTGTTGTGATATTTTTGTTTACTTTTCTACCTCATATTGCACAGTGTTTTTGTGTTTTTGTTGAGAGTTTTTGTTGAGAGCTGAATTCCAAGCCATACTTTTTGCACAATGTGTTGAAATGCAAGCGGCATAAAATTGTGTAGCATAAAGTTGTTTTTTTTGCTGCTTACTACCAATAACAGGAGGATTTTGTGTTTGAAGTCTTATTCTTATAATTGACTAAGAGCAGCCTTTTCTTTAATGACATAGAAAAGAAAGATTAGAAAGAAAATAATCGGTTTATTTTTTACATACTTCCATATTGTGTTGAAATGCAAGCTGCATTGATTATTGCATTGTTCATAGCAGCAGGAACCGGCAGGGGCTGCAGCGGTCCAGCCGGGACCCGGGATGGCTGCGACCCAGCAGCGGGAAACAGGGGCTGCTGCGGTCCAACCGGGACCCGGGATGGCTGCGACCCAGCAGCGGGAAACAGGGACTACTGCGGTCCAACCGGGACCCAGAATGGCTGTGACCCAGCAGCGGGAAAACAGGGGCTGCTGCGGTCCAACCGGACCCGGGAGCCAGGGGTTGCCTGCCTTGACGCCTGCGAGCCTGCTGGACACTACGAGGCCCCCCAGGGCCAGGCGGGTTCCCAAGTAGCTCGGCGACTGCTGCGGTCCAACCGGGACCCGGGATGGCTGCGACACAGCAGCGGGAAACCGAGGCTGCTGCGGTCCAATCCGGGACCCGGGAGCCAGGGGTTGCCTGCCTCGACGCCTGCGAGCCTTATACCTCGGCAGTGGCTCGCACAGGATGCCGAGGTACTCCCATAGGCGTGTTTAACTACAAATACACACGTGAGGAAACGGGAGTGAAGCCAGCGGGACGGGTGGTGAGCGCGGCAGGCAGATGCAGGAACCGGCAGGCAGGTAGGCAGGGAGGTGATCGACACCGAGTGGGTCGAAAGCCGGGGTTTTTATACAGGGATTAATTGTTGATAGATGGCAGGCGCGAGTGCAGCGCAGGTGCCGCTAATGACGCTGGGGCGGCACCGGAGCCCGGAGCCACGCCCACCAACACCGTGAGCCCGGAGACACGGTCGAGACCGTGACATTGTGTCTGTATTTCTGTGTTTTTTATGTCCTCTGTTTTTATGTTTTATTGTTTCTCACGATTTTATGGTCTTATTTCAGTCCTGTGCAGCACTTTGTGACTTTGTCTGTGAAGGGTGCTATATAAAAAAAATGTACTTACTTACTTACTTAGTTGTTGTATTTGTTGTCGTGGTGCAGGCTTCTTTCTGGGGTGGATAGGACCCAAACCGGGGGGTTGGGGTGGGGGGGGGGGGGGGGGTGAAGGAAAGGGGAGGGAGGATGGGGGGCGGAAGACAAAAACAGGACCAGGACTTCCTTGGGATATGATGATTAAGAGAACGGATCCAGAGACGAAACGGATCTCATAGAAGGGGGAAAATAACCCCAACATCAACCAGGTGGTGATTAAAAAATGTCCTGCTGAAAGACAGATAGATACCATAATGAATACGTTTCTGTCTGGCAATGATTTCTGCTGCGGCCGCTCCCCTGTCTGGCCCTCTTTGCAGTGGCTCTGCAGGGCCAGCCTTCTTACGGGTGCTTCTTACCCTGCACAGCGCTGGTTTCCAATCCCAGTCAGGGTTACGAAACGCAGGGCACTTCCTGTAAAACGTTACCCCCTGCTCCCAGAATGACACAGGCATGTCGTAAAACATGAATAATTGATAATTAATAACAATTAAAAAAAAAACATCTCAGAGAGCGAGTGAGGTTCCCATTAGCACACGTGAACACACACACACATGCACAGCTTTACGACCCGCCCGCCAGGGGAAGCAGTTTCCATTGTGTCAGACTGCAGCGCTGCTGGGAGGGGGGGCTGCTCTTTCATGGGCTCAGGTCAAAGGTAAACAAGAGGTCCCCAGAGACTTCCGGTTTATGTTGATGTTTACAAAGAATGCATCCCCAGAGGAAGCATTAACTGGATCTTCTCTCTCTCCCTCTCTCTCCCTCTCTCTCTCCTAACCAAACATCTCTCTTCAAGGGCGTGCAAAGAGCAGAGATCACCCGGGGACGACCCCATCCATCCATCCATCCATCCATCCATCCATCGGGGGGGCGGGGGGGGGCGATAGTCAACATTATTTAATCTCCTCTGATTAGCGCTAATTCCCCTAATGCCGCTTCCGGATAACAAACAAATATTGACCCGAGTGACCCGGCCCCCATTAACGAAGAGTTAAGAAGGAAGTTAGTTTGACGTGAAGTTAGTTTTTTGTTTGTGTTTGTGTGATGCTGCCCCCCCCCCCCTTCCCCAACGAGTCGATATGCGACCAAAGAGAGCTTAGAGCGACAGGATGGGTGTATCAGGACTGGGGTGTAAATCATCACAGGGGGCGTGACCTCACCTTCCTCACAGTCTTCCTCACATCTTCTTCAAACGCGCCCCACCCGAGATTATGAGGCCTTTATGGTGCCTAAATCCTCCTAAACCCAAATCTCTCTCTCTCTCTCTCTCTCTCTCTCTCTCTCTCTCTCCTCTCTCTCTCTCTCTCTCTCTCAAGATTCAAAGGGTTTTATTGGCATGGAAAATTTACATTTACATTGCCAAAGGACAGAATGTAAAATTAGATATATAACATTCCGATACAACAATAATTTAATAATAAATACAAAACATATATTATAATAGTCTCTCTCCCTCTCTTTCTCCCTGAAGGGGGGCCGAGTGGCGGGGGGGGGTTTGGACCACGGCCAACTCTTCAGAAGGGGGGGTGACGAGGGGGCGGAGTTCACAGGTCCCCCCCCACACCCAGGAGGATGGAGTGCAGCGGGAGGTCAGGACCTGGGGGACTCAAGGACAAGGCTATTGTTCAGCTGAGTGGGGTGTATGTGTGTTTGTGTGTATCCGTGCTCCAAGACACCGCCACCACTGCCACCGCCGCAAGGGCCCAAAATCTGAGAGCCGTTGGCCCTCAAGGGGCCACCGCCACAGTGAAACAATGAAAACATTACGCAGGAATGTGTACAAACCGTACGGGAGTAAAAAAACGAGACCCAACGGCTGTCAATCAGTTGTTTGAGGCGGGAAAACCACAATCACAGCAGGGGGCAGGTGGGGGCAAGGGGGGGGGGTTGGCGTCCAGCGTTTTCATGACTCCGATTTCCGACGTCGGGCGACTGCAGGCGTGTTGTCGTGTTGCTTGCATGGCAGACAAGCTGGCGAGCGGCGAGTGGCCCCGCCGTAACTCATCGGCAACCAACGTCAGCCAGACTCCCACCCCCGGCTTCTCGGACGGCTCGCACCCCCTCCCTCCCCTCCTCTCTCCCTTAGCTCAGTGCATCTCTGTGCTCCTCCTAAACATCATACTCTCTCCTTCAAAGGGACGCTTTTGCTGGCATTCCTCTCTCCTTGCTCGCACTGCCTCCTTGGGGGTTACCTGAAGTCGTAGCTGTAGTGCTGTTGTGGGTAGGATGGAGCGCAGTCTGCGGCTCATCAGGAGTTGGGCTGGAGATTTGAGGCCATCGACCGGTGTGTTCCTGTACTCCAGCAGGCCGAGGTAGGGATCTTTCTTGTCTTCTCTGGCCTTTACAGTCTGAACGGTCTTTTCGGCCAGACCGTTGCTCTGGGGATAATGTGGGCTCGATGTGACGTGCCTGAAACCCCAGGACTCGGCAAACTGTTTGAATTCATAGCGTGGGGGGGGTGGGGGGGGGGAAATTAAAAGAGAGAGAAAGAAACCCCAAGGACTTAGGCCACTCGGCAGACGTCTTGAAATATTGTAATTTGATTAAATAGATCAACAGTCCGGCAGAGAGTTACTGTCACTGCATGCTGCAGTGCGGGAGGACGGAGTCGGGAGTGTTTCTGATTTCTGCCCCCTGAGAGGAGGAGGAGGAGGAGGAGGAGGTGAATCTTTCACCTCCAGCAGTCCCCAGCGGTCGTCCCGCTAATACAAGAGGCCGTGCCGTTCTGTGATGCTCCATGCGAGGCACATAATGCATCACAGATCCTCTCTCTGCCACCTGACACCACTTCACTATCATCATGTCGTCAATCACGCTGATATTTGAAAGCAGACCAACTGTACTCTGTTTCCAATAAGGTCAACCTTTTTTCTTTTTCTTTTTTTTTTTACCATGGGTGCCACAGTATTATGTGGAAAAACTAAAGTAATGTATTAACATATAATGAAGTTATTAGATCACTTCTCTGTGTGTGTGTTTCCATTGTGACATGAAATGTTAGCTATGATCACTCTCTCACACACACACACACACACAATACAATGCAGCTGTTCCAATATGAACACACACATTTACACACATACACACACGCATGCACAATCACACACACGCAAACACGCACACACAGAGGAACCACAAAAGTACTTGTATGCATTTATTGTATTATGCATTACTTTTATCTATTTATTGAATGATGTGTCTACTTTTATGCATCACTCCTACGTATTACTATATGTATGCAGATGTAATGGTTGCAATATTATTGTTTAGTTACTTTAATTGTATAACTGTTAACCATGCTTCTCTCTCCTTGCTTTGAGAATATGAGGACATCCTAATTGAGGAAGAGGGTGTGTCTCTGCCCCGTGAACTTACTGATGGCAATGCAACCAATGAACGCGCCATCCGAGGTCGAGCCCTCGGCTGCACCAATGAACGATTGGCCGGCAATACGGCGTCTGATTTTAAATAGCGCGCATGTCAGCCGCTTGAACCGGATTCTTTTACTCCCGAAACCGTGCGAAGTGGGACGCGCACCGTGACCTGTACTGCATGAGAATGTGTTTTATATCACTAGTGTTTTAACCTTATGGTGATGTTTAAGTCGCAAACTCCTTTTGTAGTTTTTGTTTCCATCCGCGTACAGTGTGCCTTCTCAGCGCTTTCTTGCGCACAGTATTGTTGTATCCTATTGTTAAAGGAACAGGGGAGGGTTGCGCTGTAACATCGTCGGCTACATTCTTGTTTGTTGTTTCTTTCTTTCTTTGAGCATAAACCCCCAGTATCTGTAGATCGATGGCCATGGCCTGGAGTGCGAATAGCATCGTATAGTTAGTCCAACTGCCGGTTAACTCACGTGTGTTTGATTGCTGTGAATTCCCACCTTGTGTGAGTTGCCTTTGTGTAAGGATCCCCTTTGATAGTGCAGTGCTTTGGAGTGTTCATATTGTGTGCAGTGCTTTTGGAGTGTCCGGTTTAATCTATTTAACTATTTAGTCGTGACTTTGTATATTTATTTTATTCCATACCTGGCACATGGTACCATGATTTGCTTGTTTTAAAGAGAACCCCCAGATATTTATTAAACATGCTACTTTTATAACTTGTGTGGTTTACACTTGTGTCACTGACGTCCCATTCCAGATCATTGGTGTTTTAGCCTATTTTATCATTCATTAGACATATATTTGATATATATTTTATATTTGGCTATAACATACACACATCCACAATGCAGCCGTGTCAGTTCCCCCCCCCCCACCCCTAAACCACCGTACATACTGCATACACACCCACTTGCATGAACGTACAATAAAACATATGCACATGTCACACACACACGTAACTTAAAGTATAGGCTATATGTAGGCCTTTTGCATAATCCCACCACAAAGTGTTGAAACCCCCCACTGCCATTATATTATTTCATGGGACTACCTCAATTAAGCAATTGCCAATACCTGGGGCTTCCCAATCTGGAGATCCCGTTAATTAACGTGACCGAGTTGGGAACCAGGAAGCCGTAGTGTGGCACGTATAAGATAATACGCAATCACTTTTTTTAATTAACTCACCACTCCAGTGGTCGCTCCGCAATCCCCGCGGTAAGACGTCTGTTCTCGCCGTGCGATCCGTCTTTCATAGACGAGACCCGCGACGACCGACTGCCAAGAATAGCACACGGGCCGGCCCGCTGAGCTTGGCTCTCGTTAGCGGCAGATAGAGCCCCCGCTCCGAGAGACGAGTGCGTATTTTTCCGACTGAAATCTCTCTCTCTCGTGGTTGTTGTTGTTGAGCGCGATGGTGGTCCATAGCAAGCTTGCATGGTGTCCATGCAAGCTTGCTATGGACACCAACAGCAGCCCTCCTCCGGTTCCTCCTGTCTGTCTGCCTCCTGCATGTCATTTAAGGAGCAAAGTAAATTTGTCCAGCGACCACGGCGACGTTCTGTGTCCCGTTTTTACCAAAACGAGAAGATCCTGGAGATCGTCTGAAGCCAGGGGGGCTCAGTAGGGATCGAATGAAAGCAAAGATATTGCTCCTCAATCTCTCTGTTCTGGGTAAATGACGGGGTCACAGTGGGGGGGGGGGGGGACGAGCATGGGTAAGAATGAGACATCCACAATTAACTTAGATTCTGTGGCTTTTCGAGGAGGGGGAGGGGGATCTGCTCCTCCACCAAGGGTAAGAGTCAACGTAATCCCCCCAGCCCACTTAAAACGTTCAACTCCAGTTACCGGCCGCTGCTGCCTGCCTCTGGGCCGCTCCGTCATTACTCCTTATCCACTCCCCGGCTCCCCTCAATCTCAACAAATCCTACTTGAAACATGTCCATCACGGCTGGGGCCTTGTAGCGATTACAAGCTAGCGAGGCCCCGGGCCTGTCAGTAGAGTCAGGCAGTAAAGTTCCCCGGTTAGTCGCTCGGTGGGGAGCACCACCACCACCACAAGCATCGTAACGCCGCCCACACATTAGCATTGTGCAAAAAAAGGAAATTGGCTTTTACCAGATCTCACGCTGGAACCCGTTAACACCAAGAAGATAAAAAATAAACCCCTCTTAAGATGTCAGACTTGATCCACAAGGAACATCCCTACGAGGAGAATGACGACAGCAAGTTCACATTGGTTTGCCCAGACTCAATTAGTCTGGTGCGTGACGAGGCCGACAAACCGAAGCGTTAACAGACCTCGCAGAATCTCATCCGTTACGGCCATGGTGATATAAATCTGCGTCAACACGTTAACGACGCCAACGTTAACGTTGCTTTTTTTTCGGGGGGGGCCCAGGGCTTACACATTGCCCGGGGGAGGGTGCTCCTCGAGAGACATCAAGGGGGCTCGCAGGCCAGTGTGGTCGTGGTTAATACAAGGGCGTGGGGGAAACGTTGTCTTTCTTTCTCCGAAAACATCTTTCGTTACAACCTGTTGTGATGGATATGAAACATCTCTCCTTGGTGATATTCGAAGCCGCCCCACAAGCCCGGAATGCAGGCACTTGTTGTATTTTTCTCTCCAGCGTAGCAACACGGACCGAGGCCACCATCGCCGCCACCACAATATAGGAGGCTGGTATATATGTAGATCGGTACGACCCCGATCTACATCAATATACATTCTTGTGTGACAAAAAAAAACTAAAAACTCCTTCCAGAAAAGGGTGTAGCATTGTAGAATTTAAAATCTTTGAATGTTTGTCAAGAATGTCTTAATATAAACACATTTGCTATTTATGACTTCCCGAGGAGTAAGGGGTTTGTTTGAGGAGACATGTTGATGAAAGCTATCTTTTTCAGCCAGAAAGTGAAAACATCAGTGTTAAACACACACACACACACACACACACAGAGATCACTTTCTGTCCTTGTAGGGTTGCATGCGTAACATTTCCTCGCACATCTTTATTCATTCGACTCTGTTGAAATGTAGAAAATTAAGACAAAAATGTCTTGAGAAATCTGAGGGAAAGCAAACCTGTTCCACATATCTGTTGCTGTTGCTGTAATTGAGACGCTCCTATCATGCAAATATTTGCCCTGTTCATGCATTTTCCCCTCCGGTTGGAACATGTTTGAGAATACTTTAGGGGGGGGGGGTGTACCGTACCACACGCAATCTGAACACTATAGGAACCCACACCAGCTCCATTGTTATTTATGCTTGTCTGTCTGTGTGTCTGTCTGTGTGTGTGTTTAAAACAGATGAGAATGGTTTGTCTCTGAGTGCTATGAGTCAGTTAATACCGTACATGGGGAGACTGAAGTGAGAAAACAGAAACCACCTCAGGGATCTCTCGCTTGGTTTTGGGAGGAAAACAAGAGATTTGCCAAAGCACTGGTGTTGTGCAATGACACTGCAGTACTGTACTGTACACATAAAGGTCTGGGAGGGGAGCCAGGGAGATTTCGACAACATAATTAGAATGCGAGGAATTTGGGAGATGAGCTGCATGGTCCGTGAGGGGTGGTGGTGGTGATGATGATGATGATGCGGGGTGAAATATGTGTTTTTTTTGGAAGCAAGCGATTACGGTGGCGTATTGCATTCACATGACAAAAAAAATTCTGCTCTGTTTTTCTGAATTAACGAGATAATAAAAAAAAAATAATAATAATCTGCCCTGTTTTTCTGAATTAACAAGATACATTTCCCCAAAAAAAATATTTTCCGCTCTGTTTTTCTGAATTAACGAGATAATTTTTAATTAAAAAAATAAATTAAATCCTGTTTTTCTGAATTAATGAGATAAGTAAAAAAAAAAAAAAAAAAACGTTTCCTGCAACAGACTGAAATCACTCGCTCACTCATCACCTCACCTGGCATGGAGTAGCAGGTACGTTATCTGCTGCTAACTAAGTTAAACTCAACCAACTAGCGGTATATGATTTATATATATAGAGGTAAGCTATCTAAAGGTATTAATTAGTTAGCTGACGCTACATGATACATGCCGAATCAGCTACTGTTCGCTTGACCACATACTAGTTAGTGCCTTTAACAGAAGAGCGACCGCTAGTTAGCTTCTAGCTATCCGGGGGGGGACATGTGGGATTTTCCGAGTTTGCCGGTAAATAGCTAACTATATTTGCTGTATGCTATCAGACTACTACACGATATACATGTAACGCTAAGGTTAGCTAGAGTAGAACTTAGCGTTATGCCAGTACTACTCTAGTCTAGCTAACCTTAGCCGCCATCTCCGTGTGACGTTGTTTGCTCGCGGCATGCAAGCGGTGCACCATGATAGTGCATTATAAACACACCCTGCTGTAAATTCAGCATAGGCTGTGGAAATACTGCTTTTTAAACGGTTGTTTCACGCAGCAGCATCATTTTAACCGCCCCGGCTAAATTACTGGCTTCCGTAGGAGGACTATCATATCTTCGGATCTGCAATCGGACGTCGGAGACAGGTAGGAGAGCGTTTTGAACAGCCATTCCCCCCTATTGCCCTATTGAAGGCTATGTGACCCTAGTACTGTACGAGTGTATACCACGGAGTACAGTAGTACTAGGGTCACTTTGGGGCTATTGGTGCTAGGTGTGCTTTTCACTGTGGATGTTGATTTAAGTGACCTCTCTTTCTCTCTCCCTCTCTCTCTCTCTCTGAGCAGCAGATTACAGATGAGGGTCTGATCACCATTTGTCAGGGTTGTCACCGCCTGCAGTCCTTGTGTGTGTCGGGCTGTGCCAACATAACCTGCAGTCCCTGTGTGTGTCGGGCTGTGCCAACATAACCTACAGTCCCTGTGTGTGTTGGGTTGGGCCAACATAACCAACGCCATCCTCCACGCCCTGGGACAAAACTGCCCCCGCCTCAGGTAAACCTCCACACCTCACATGCTGCACTGTCTTCCATTTTCAACTGGGGGTTACTTCCTAGAGATCAAACCTGCTACTATAATATACACTCCAACAAGATGCCCATCTTAACAAGGCATTGTCATCAATGGATAGCAACCAGTGGACACAGAAAATATGCATATAACCAATCTTATCCTCGATGTCAGATTTGTGTGGCAGTTAGGTGTGCGTTTTCACTGTGGATGTTGATTTACGTGACCTCTTTCTCTCTCCCTCTCTCTCTCTGAGCAGTCAGATAACAGATGAGGGTCTGATCACCATTTGTCGGGGTTGTCATCGCCTGCAAGTCCCTGTGGTGTCGGCTTGTGCCAACATAACCGACGCCATCCTCCACGCCCTGGGACAGGAACTGCCCCCGCCTCAGGGTAAAACTCNAAAAGAGAGACATTTTCTTAAATGTCTTCTTACGAACTTCGTAAGAACAAACTTAAGAAATCTGCCCGCCGGATTCATGAACGCGGGGAAATGTGTTCTTAACCCGCCAAAGTGTTCTCAGCTGCGCTCCCCCACATGAGGAATGGAACGCGTACACCTGAATTAGCATACAGACACGCCCCGCCAGCTCCTTATAAGGACAACAACAGGACCGTGTGCACACAGAATCATGCCAAAGCGAACAGTGAAAACCAATGGTGCACCGGCCAAACCAGTCACATGTCACATCAACATCATACCAGTAAGATGAGCAGTGGAATGTTTCTCCACTGGCTGTTACAATGTACACACTAAGCAAGGTCAAGAAAATAGAACCAACAATGAAAAATAACAATAGAGAACAAGACGGCTGAGAGCAGATTCAATTGTACAGTTGAGTTAAATACATGAGTAGGCTACTTGTGGATCTTGATAGGGCCTATCATGGGCATAGAATTTAGTGGGGACGCTGGGGACATGTCCCCACCAATATCCAGCGATATCCATCCCCCACCCCCTCCCCATCAGAACCGCGCATCCTTGGCGCAATATCTGTGATGTCCACCAATGTCCAAAACAACAATACGTCCTTGGGCCCTATGTATATCATGTATATTATGTATATTATGTATAGTATGTATATTATGGATAGTATGTCGGCCCATATGATATATTTTATTTATGGATATTCACATGTTCATTCACAGAATGTAGATGTGTCAATTCTATTCCCCTATGGCTATATCCACGCGATTGAGTTTAGTGTTTATTTTAGTGGTGGGACTCGATAAAAAAAATGTATCTAATTAATGAGAGGCTTTGTAATTAATTAATCGTAATTAATCGCATATCAATATTTGACACAAGAAGCAACATTTCCAATTCAAATGGATTTTGGTATACGAGTGAATCAATGAATAGACATATGTGACACGTACTGGTAATTTGGGGATGAAGGGGGGAAAGTAATTTTCTCAGTTTTTTACAGATTATGAAAGTGCAGATTGTAAGCTTTCAACTGATGTGTCATACTTTGAAATCTGAAAATAGTTGAAGAAGATCTTCCTATTTTAATGTTGGTACACCACAAGCAGAGAAAAACCCCTTGAAAGATTTTGAAGCTTTTCACACGTTCACCTTCAGAACAATGGGTGGGAACAACTCGTTAACTCCGCCCCCAGCCAGCTGCTGGTTCAGCTACATTAGGCTTTTAAGTCTCATGTATTACGACAAAATGTGTATTAAGTAATTTTTTTTAAATAGCACAATTGAATCGAGACTTTCAAGATCTCGCAAACGTTCATTGTTTATCCTCGAAAAACTGCAGCGATACAGCGATCCCGCCTTTGTAGTTTTTTTTTGGGGGGGCGAGACCTTTCTACGCGCTGGGAAATGTAGTTCTTGTAGCTGCGGTGAGGCCAGCGGATGTGATGCGTGTGGTGACGAAAGCCAATGAAACCGAATATGCTAATCAAACACTTCACACACCACGCCCCCGAAACGGAGGCGCAATAGCGCTTAAAACAAGACGACTTTGCTGACAAATTACGAGTATTTACTGATCCTAAACATGTTGTTTATTTAATTGAGTCAGTTGTTCAACACTTTAACTTTCGTAATATATAAAAAAACTAAAAAGAAAAATACATCTTGTTTTGCCTCTAGCGAAAAACGAGAATCCCGACAACAGACCCAAATTACCAGCGCGTGTCACATATACATACGTTTAAGCAGCAAAATCCTGTTTATTTTAGCTACACAGACCAACAGTTTAACATAAAGTGCCATCTCCACAATTTCTACCATTTAAAATGGTAACATCAACAAAAAAAACCCGGTCAAACGCGATCTCTTCCCGGTCCAAACGCGATCTCTTCCGGTCCGCCCATATTTGAGCCGCCAATTCGTCCACTGAGAAATGTTCTGTGGTGTTTGGAGTGCAAAAATAAAGTGCGATTAAAATGCGTTAATTATTTTAACGCGTTATTTTTTTCTGTAATTAATTAATCGTAATTAACGCGTTAAAGTCCCGGCCCTAGTTTATTTATTTATTCACTGCCATTTGCAGTGTTCGTGTCGTGCTTTTATTTATTTTAGGACATCACGATGCCTCGTAGAACCATGACTATGCATGTGAAACGTAATTGTTAATGATACAAATATTCTCGTATTTATTATTATTATAATTATTTACATCTGAGGATGTCTGTAGAATTGATGTGAACGCAATCACCAATGATTTCTCACAAATTCAGCCCTTAAGAACATGGGCGCACTCCAAATAGGTCGCTACGACTGCTTTTCCGCGTTCTTAAATCCTGTTCTTAGCTAAGAACCAATCCCAGATAAGAAAACATTCATGAATGCCAGAATGTCGCAGGAACTTCGTAAGTGGAGTTAAGAAGAAATTTCTTCTTAACTTTTTCTTAACTGCGTTCGTGAATGAGGTCCATTGTGTTTTTGTCTCTGGTGCACCATTATAGCCATTTTATCTTCTCGGAGTAGTAATTGCATTATTTTGAATGTACCTGAAACTATTTCTGTTACCTTTGTCGTCTGTGTTGGTCAGATGTTCTGAAGAAGCTGGACGAGGCTTACGAGCGGTACCACCGGGAGTCGGATCCACCCCAGCGACGGAGGCTCCAGCTGTCCATCCAGAGAGCCCTGATCCGCAGCCAAGAACTCGGGGACGAGAAGATCCAGATCGCTGCTCAGATGGTGGGTACTGGCCGGACGCACAGAAGTGCTCTGAGACCTCTGAGGTTTATCTGTTCACTTCAGTTCAGACAACTTTATTTATCCTCAGAAGGGCAATTAATTTGCAGTCACAACACAACTCAAAGAACAACAACATCAACAATTGAGATGACACTCACAAAAAACACACTCACAGACAAGATAAATGATATGTCAAAGCAACACCGAGCAGCAGTAGATAAAAATAAAAATCCTACATTATAGTTTAGATAAATAGCAGTCTAAAGAACAAAACAATGTGACAATCATTTAGTCATTTAAAATGACTACTGTTTGCATTTAGTAGCCTGATAGAGGAAGGACTTTGGACAGAACATGGTCAGATTGAATGATTATTTGTTTTGCCTTCTGGCCCATGCTGTAACCCCGGCGCTGTGTGTCGTTCCTGTTCCAGGTGGAGCTGGTGGAGAACCGCACACGGCAGATCGACTGGCACTCGGAGCACCTCCATGCCGCCCAGGAGAGCCCAGAGAGCCACACCCCCGTGTCTGTGTCCTCCATGGCGGTCGCCGCGTCCATCATGTCTCCGGCGTCACCGATGAGCGTCACGCCAGGGAAGGCGGGAGGAGGTGATGCCGAGCTTGGGCGTGGTCGACAAGTCGGGCGGGAAATGCTCACGGCGACAGAAGAACGGCGAGAACTGTGACAGCTACGGCGGCGGTGGTTTCGACCACGGCGAGGACGCGGGGCTCGGCGTGTCCAGGGAGAAGAGGGCCAAGACGTCGTCCAAGAAGAAAAAGCGGTCGAAGGGGAAGTCGGAGCGGGAGGTATCCCCACCGGACCTGCCCATCGACCCGGACGAGCCCACCTACTGCCTGTGCGACCAGGTGTCCTATGGGGAGATGATCGGCTGTGACAACGACGAGTGTCCCATCGAGTGGTTCCACTTCTCCTGCGTGGGGCTGCACCACAAGCCCAAGGGCAAGTGGTACTGCCCCAAGTGCCGCGGCGACAGCGAGAAGACGATGGACAAGGCTCTGGAGCGCGCCAAGAAGGAGCGCTCTTACAGGTAGCGGAGCCGCGTAGCACCATAATAATAATACGAACGCTATTAATGTATAATTATTTTTTCGTGTCCATTTGTATTTTTGTATGGACTTGCTTTTGTATCGATGCTGTTGGAAGAACAAGGGAAGGGGGGGATCTTGTAAGAACCTATTTTTGTGAACACTACATACAGTGCTGCTTGAAAGTATGTGAACCCCTTGAGCAGTTTAGAGTTTTCTGTTTTACCATTATTTTCTTATTCTATCACCCAGTTTTCTATATATGAAATGTCAGGTTTATGTTTATCAATTGCATGTACACTATATGGCCAAAAGTCAGTGGTCACGTGACCATCACACCTATATGAGCTTGTTGGACATCCCATTTTAAAACCATGGGCATTAATATGGCGTTGGACCCCCCTTTGCGGCTATGACAGCTGCCACTCTTCTGGGAAGGCTTTCCACAAGATTTTGGAGTGTGTCTTAGAGGACTGCGCGGGCCTGGGAAGTAGCCCCTAGCCCGGCCCTGGCCCGAGAGAGTGAGGCCCCAGCCCGGCCCGGCCCGCCACATTATTAGAACTCTCAGGCCCGAATTAAGCCCGAGATTTTTTTAACCTCCCATATTTGCGACTAATGTCGCAAACTAGACTTGTTGCCCAGATGCGACAAGTCTAGTTATAGACTTCCGATCTTATTTGAGCACTTTAAATGACATAAGTGGTTATATTTAGTTTCATTTCAATTTTAAGTTATTTTAGGAAAATGTTTGAAGCATTTTGTAGGCAGTTAAATAATTTCTTTATTTTCTGAAGTGAGTGACGAGCAGCTGCGCGGCGATTAACAGTTGATCCATTGGCTACATATCAGATCAACGTTTGAATAGGCTACTACAAATTATATCCCAGTGAATAGGCTACAAAAAACAACTCAACACTTAAAGCGTATAAGTGTTTATTATTAAACGTAGCCTATAAAAACCATTGGAACAATAAGCACACGGAAGTGCGGAGAAACAGTTACGCTATTATTAACAGAGAAAACAGCTTGTCTTACCCGAGTAAGCCTTGACTAAAATAAAATTCACCAAAACAGGCCATTCCAAGAATAATAATAATCAAGGGCGTATTTTTGTTTTGGACATTGGTGGGGACATCACAGATATTGCGCCAAGGATGCGGGTGTGGTTGTGGTGGATATTGGTGGGGACATGTCCCCAGCGTCCCCACTAAATTCTACGCCCATGATAATAATAAAAAAAGCCGCTTAACATGGCAACATGTCTTTTTAAGTCACTTTGCATCATGAAGGAAAAGAATCGCATCCACGGTTTCAGGGGCCAGTCCAGTCCTCCTCTCCTCTATTACTCTTCCAGCGGCGCTGAACGCACGCTCACTGCTGCTGCTGCTGCTGCTGGTAATAAAGCCTCTTTGAATTTAATTTCATTTCATTGAGAGAGAGAGAAAAAAAAGCCCGAGCCCGGCCCGCATCCGAGCTAATGATGGGATAACCGGCCCTCGGGCTGTCGGGCTTTCGGGCCCCCCGGGCTCCATTGCAGGGCTCTAGTGTGTCTGTGGGAATTTGTGCCCATTCAGCCAAAAGAGCATTTGTGAGGTCAGGCACTGATGTTGGATGAGAAGGCCTGGCTCGCAATCGGCGTTCTAATTCCTCCCAAAGGTGTTCAATGGGGTTGAGGTCAGGGCTCTGTGCAGGCCAATCGAGTTCCTCCAACACAAAACTCGGTCCTTAAACCATGTCTTAATGGACACTTCTTTGTGGGCACAGGGGCCAAGCATGTGCATGCTGGAACAGCAAAGGGCGGCTTCCCAAACTGTTGCACAAAGTTGGAAGCGCCGCAATTGGCTAAGAATGGTCTTCAATATCGCTGTAACAATTAAGCTACGCCTTCACTAGAACTAAGGCCCAAAACCCTGAAACTAGCCCAGTACGCATTATCCTCCTCCACCAACTTTACAGTAGGCTTCTATGCATTCCGGAAGGTAATGTTCTCCTGTGTTACCTTTACAGCTTCCACGCTCCGAACCGTAGTTGGGAGTGAGCTGGTCTCATTCTAATAACTTGGCTCGTTGCAGGTAACTTGCGTCTATGGGTCCGGGTTGACAGAGCCGAAGCACGAAACAGTGAGGCGTTGGTTGGTGCAGCAATGAACTAGGCTTTATTGGTACACAGTGGTATATTCATGGGCATAAAAGGCACTTGCTTGCTAACTTCCGACTGGAGCATGGATTACCCTACTATACCTTCGCACCGTCGACTCCCGCGCGATCATTTGTTCTTATATTACCCACAACACACCTGTCCTACTACGTCACACACACCTATGCGCCACACACATTTTCCCAACAAGCCGCCAGGGGGAGGCAGAGATTGCAACACTACCCCCACTCTGGAGAATGTTTAAACCCTTAACATATCTCCAGCATCGTTACACTGTACACAGGAAAATATTAATTAGACAGTTATTATACAAACATCCCTAACCATAACCCGTGTTTCTCACAGTCCTTGAAGGGGTCCCCTTCCAGTGGAAGGTTAAGGTAAAAAGGCAATGTCCATAAACGTCAATTAAAGCATACTGCATACTCCTTTCGTACATGTAAGCAAATGGCATAAACTTATACATCCAATGGGAAAAATGTGACAATTACTTTAACCACTCCACTTAACATTAGCGTAAAGTTACTCCAAGGTGCAGGATTTTAAGTGCAAAAATAGGGCAATATTTTCTATTAAACAAATAACATTTTTCTTTCTTTCACATTGTTTTTCACTCACAGGCTCATTAAGTGTCTTAGCAGTTAACATACCCAGGATGCTTTAACAAAACTATGCGGCCCATTAGTATTCAAATTACCAACTGTTGATAGTAAACAATTATATTAAACCCATAACGTATAAAACTTCACATTCTAACCTCAACATAGTCAAGTTACACTTGTAATGACACAATACTGTAAATCTTTGTTATTGTCAATACTCAAACTCTTTTGCTTTGACAATACTGGAACTTTTTTTTTTTTTAATACATTTTTTTTCTGTTTTGACAACACAGGAACTCTTGTTTTTGTTGTCTTTTACTGGAACTCTTTTCCTCTGAGGAGGGCAGCGATCCGCCTACACCCAACCTCAGGCAACTATGCTCAGGGACCAATCCAGTCACCAAACCTGTCAGGAGCTCTGCGGACCCTCCGGGGTCGACGCCGAGGGGTGGAGCTCAAAAGAGGACGAGCAGCTTCTCCCCTGGCCGTATGCGGGGTCCCAGCCTCCTCCAGTGAAGGCTCAGCAGGGTGGCAAGGGAGCTGGCTGCTGCTCGGTGATGGTGAGAAGAGGCCTGGAAGGGCCTCCACAACAGGGTCCTCCGTCTCTGGTGATGTGCCCCAAAGGTCGAGGGGACCGATGTCGATCTCTGAAGAGCTGGGGTCTGACAACGGGGGTGGCGCCTCCACTGGTGCCCACGTTTCAGCCTCTCGAATTATCCAGCCGCTGTCTAATGCTGTCCTGGAATGGTAAGCTTTGAGTTTGTCGTGATGAACGACTTTCATCTTCATCCTCGGACCCTTTTTAATCCGGTAGACCAAGTCGTCCAGTACGCCCACGATGAAGTACGGACCCTCGTAGGAAGGCAGGAACTTCCGCACTTTATCCTTTACTCTCTTGGTGCCTTTGATTAACAACCATACTGCATCACCGACTTTGTGTTGGACTCTGCAAACATTTTTGTCATATTGTCGTTTGGCACGCTCGACAGATTTTCCCAGCGCCTCCCGGGCCAACTGGTGAGATAGCTCGAGCCTTTTCCGGAGCTGTACGACATAGGATGGAGGGGTAGTAGTGTTGTCCGGGTCAGGTGGCAACCCAGCAACAAGATCCACTGGCTCTGTAATTTCCCGTCCGAACAGCATCATGTTAGGCGTCAGGCCCGTGGAGCTGTGTTTGGATGCACGGTAGGCCATGACTGCATATGGGGTCATAATGTCCCAGTCCCAGTGACATCGTTCTGCAGTCGTGGCTATGATTTTCTGCAGGGTGGCATTGAAGCGTTCTACTTGGCCGTCCGACTGCGGCCGAAACGGCGTGGTCCGGGTCTTGTCGATTCCCAGCAGTTCACACGTTCTCTGGAACACAGCTGACTCGAAATTGGTACCTTGGTCGCTGTGTAGGCTCTGTGGGGCTCCGTACCTGCACACCCACTCTGAAACAATCTTTTCGGCCACTGTCGTTGCTTGTTCATTGGGAACCGGGTAGGCTTCCACCCATTTGCTGAAATAGTCTTGTACTACTATTATGTAGCGGTTGTGCCTTTCGGTTTCATTTAGTGGTCCCATTAAATCGACTGCGATGCGTTCGAAGGGGGCACCAACTCGCACTGTGCCCATGGCGGCTTGAGGTGTTTTCTTCGGGCGGGCTTTTGCAGCACAGCTGGTGCAGGTGCGGCACCACAGAGTGACGTCATCCCTCATATTGTACCAGTAGTACCGGGCCTTGAGACGTGCGAGTGTCCTTTCTCCTCCAAAGTGGCCACCGACTGGGCCATCGTGCAATTGTTCCGTAACTGAGGTGCGGTACTCTTGAGGCAACAGGATCTGTGGATAGAACACCTTTCCATCTGTGCAGTAGAATTTCCTCAGCAAAATGCCGTCTTTCCGGTAGAGCCTTTTCCACTGCGACCAGTAGGCTTTGGTGGCAGGGCTGTAGGGTGCTATGTCAGCCCAGGGTGGCCTGCCCCTCCCCTCGTCCATCCACTTCCTCACTGGTGCTATATCTGGGTCAGCTTCTTGGGCACTGATTAACTGCTCTTGGGTCCAGCCATCGAACAGGTTGGTTTGGGCTGGCTCACTCACCCTGTAGACACCTGGACGGAACAAAGAGCCAGCTTGATTGTCACTGAAAACGTCCGCTACCCCCACTGGAAGATACTTAGATTCAACTGCGGGGCTGCCTCCATAGCTATCTTCGGGCACCACTACCCCCACTGGAGGTTGCTCTGCAGGAGTTTTCACGGCATCCTCTTCAGCTAGACTCTCGGCCATGTTGCACTGTATCCCCTTGTGCTGGAGCTGGTTACTGAGGCTAGGCTCTGGCACTGTGCATGGGCACGACGTCCGGCAGGGTCTTCTGGAGAGCGCGTCCGCATTTTGGTGGTGTCTCCCTGGACGATGGATCACCTGGAAATCGTACTCTGCTAGTTTTTCAAGCCAGCGAGCGAGCTGGCCCTCAGGCTCCCTCATTCGAGTCAACCAGCGCAGGCTGCTGTGGTCAGTCCGTAGGATGAATGATCTCCCTAGGAGGTACTGCCGGAAATGAGAGGTGAACTCGACAGCTGCCAGAAGTTCTCGTCTGGTGGTGCAGTAGTTTTGCTCAGTGGCCGACATTCTCCTGCTCCCATAGGCAAGCACTCTCTCCTCACCTTCTTGTACTTGGGAGAGGACTGCTCCGATTCCCCAGTCACTGGCGTCTGTGTCGAGGAGCAGTTGGCCACTGTCGAGGGGATAACCCAGCACCGGCGCTGACGTCAACCGGCTTTTCAGCTGCTCGAACGCCTCCCGGCATTCATCCGTCCAGTTGAACCGTGCATACTTTTTGGTGAGTTCGTGGAGGGGTTTGGCGACTGTGGCGAAATCTTTGACGAAGCGCCGGTAGTACGAAGCCAGGCCGACAAACTGACGCACTTCAGAGACGTTTTGGGGTGCGGGCCACTCAGTCACCTTTTGGATCTTTTGGGGGTCAGTGGCGACACCTTTGGCGGAGACGATGTGCCCCAGGTAAGCCACTCGTTCTCGGAACAGGAAACACTTTGAAGGTTTAAGTTTTAGGTTGGCTGCGCGTAGTCTGTCGAACACTTGGCTGAGCCGCTCCAACATGTCGGTGCCGTCACGCCCCAGGACAATGATGTCATCAAGGTACACCAAACAGGTCTCCCACTGCAGCCCGGCCAGGACACGGTCCATGAGCCTCTGGAATGTGGCCGGCGCATTGCATAGTCCGAAAGGCATCACATTCCATTCGAACAGGCCCTTACGGGTGCAGAAAGCAGCAGCCTTTCGGGCTCTCGGCGTCATTTCCACCTGCCAGTATCCTGATGTTAAGTCCAGCGTGCTGAAGTACCTGGCGGTGGACAATGTGTCTAAGGTGTCCTGGATGCGGGGCAGTGGATAAGCATCCCTAATGGTTCTCTCATTTAAGGCCCTGTAGTCGACACATAGCCGCGAAGTCTGGTCCTTCTTCCTCACCATAACGATTGGTGCAGCCCAGCTGCTGTTGCTGGGTTGGGCCACACCAGTGTCCAGGCTCTGCTGCACCTGCTGGTCTGCTGCAGTTTGTTTGTCCCTAGCCATCCTGCGTGGTTGCTGTTTCACAGGTGGACCAGGGGTGGTGAGGATGTCGTGCTGCACGAGGCCAGTACGGCCAAGGTCAGTGGGCCCCGTGGAGAAGACGTCACTGTATGACCGTAGCAGGCGGGCCACCCTCTCATGTTCCCCCTTGGGCAGACTAGCACAGCTCTCATTATACAGGACCTGCAGGTGGCTGGGTAAAAGAGCAGAGACAGAGTTAATAGGTTCAGAGGCCGGTGGGGCGAGGGGTGGCTGGGGCTCCAGCTTCCCTAACACCGTTGCTGGTTGTAGGAACCCTGCCACAGCGCCTCTCTTCAACGTGACAGGTAAGGCACCAGGGTTGAAGACTCTGATGGGAACGTTGGTGGACCGCTGCGCCTGTACGATGATGTGAGCCACTAGAACGTGGTGTTTTTCGATGAAACCTTTAGTTGGGCTCAGCATCAGGTCTTCGTCGGCAGCATGGCGGAGGTGGGCGGTGCCGGGGACTACATACTCACACCCCGATTCCAACACTGTCGTGCGGGCGACTCTGACAATGTGCACCCGAGACTGATGGCTTGGGTTAAAACGAGGTACCTTCTCTCCGCAGAGGGTTATCTCACGGTGACCATAGTCCAGCTGGGCACTTGTCTGATGTAGGAAAGGGTGCCCCAGGATAACCTCGGTGCTCTCTGCTGTGTCGGCCATAATAAAGTTCACATTGGTAGCTCGGCTCCCAACTCGTACTGGTAGGTTGACTTCCCCCAGCACCGCCAGACCACCGGGGCCGATGCCCTGCAGGACCTGCGCGACAGATGGCTCTATTGGGGGTCTGGACTCTGTGGGAATGGAGTTGAAGAGATGGAGGGGCAACACATTCCTCCGAGCACCAGAGTCAAGCAGAGCACACATTTCCAGTCCATATATCAATATTTTAACACACATGTCATCTTCCTGACTTGCAGTACAGGTGACCACTATACCTGTGTCGGGTGCTGTGTTGTTATTGACTGTCCGAGCTTGCTGTCTGGGTCGACGGGGAGAAGGGCAGTTTCTCTGCATATGCCCTAGACCTGAGCAGTTGTGGCACTGAACATCCCCCATAGGCATTTTGACATTTGTGTCTTTCTTCTGGCGCCACTGCTGATTAAATCTTGGAGCCCTCTCTGGTGAGTCGATGGACCAGACAGCTACCCCCACTGGCTCCACACAAGCTGGCATGCTGTTATTTTCACGTACCGTGGCGGCCCTGGCTCGCTGATTTACAAAGCTGCGTTGGCCAGGCTGCATGAATTGTGTGACTGTCCTGGCGGCCCTCCTGGTGGTCTCGTAGCCGTGTGCGATGTCATATGCTCTGGCGAGGGTGCGCGGCTGCTGCTCCAGTAGTTTTTGCACCACCTCGGCGTCGGCCAGGGCGTTGGTGAAAACCTCCACGCTGATGGCGTCCTGCTCTAGCTCCGTACGGTCAGCATACACGATGGACACTTTCTCGTAGATATCATCCCTTAAGAGGTGCAGCGCTTCGTTCTGCCCCCTAACCCGCTGTCTCAATTCAATGCCGATGGCTGCTGCATGCTCGGAGCGCGGCCCGTAGGCAGTCTCTATCTCAGCCACAATCCGCCGGTAGCTCCAGCGGTCAGATCTGGGGTTTTTATGGACGATAGCTCCAGCCGCGCCGTTCAGGCTGAATCTCAGTTGCACCGCCATTGTTGCATCTGACCAATGATTTGCCCCCGCACAGCTTTCGAACCGGTGAATAAAGTCTTTCCAGGAGCCCGTTCCATCAAAATGGCCTGGCTTCAATATTGGAATTCTCTCTCTATATCCATAATGTTCATCGTCACTATCATCCATTGTTACAACATCTGGCGTTGTGTGTGATGACCGTGGCGCCGACTTGGCCCTTCTCACGGCTGACTGGCCGTATTGGTAGGTGTCGCGGTGTGGGGCATAGTTATCATCGTAGCTTATTACTCCACAACGTTCCACGGGCTGAGGCATAGAGGGTGGAAAAGGTGTTGAAGTGGCCTGGGGAAACAGTACGTGGGCCGGGGCAAAAAAACTTTGTGCCGTACAATTCGTGGGGGTGAACGGGTTAGTGGCATGTAGGGCAAACGTTTGAGCAGGGTTATTTTCCGACCCGTAAGGTAATGCTGCAACCGGGTTGGCTGCCATATGTTTTGAACAGTCACAGGTTTGCTGATTAAAGTACTCGGACTCACCATTTGCTTTATATTCCACGGGCGTTAGGAACGGGTTAGTCAACCGTGATGGCGGTGGCGTGGGGGGCAAAGCTAGGTTGAGCGACGGCGTCTGGCCGTGAACCATCCCTCCGTTCGCGGCTAACGTTAGCTCCATGCTAACCGCGAAGGGGTTAGTGCCGTCGGCATATCGGCCGTCCATGTGGTTAACTGGGTCCATATCAGTGTCTCTTACATCCATTAAAAATGGGTTTGTGCTTACGTTTGAGCACCCCACCTCGACAGGCCTCCTATTTCGAGCGTTAGCATTGGCTTTAGCTCCGAGCGCCGTCATTCTGCGTCCGACCGTCCGACGTAACCTTTTCTTTTTCCTCGCTTTTCTTCTCGCTTTGTCGATCCCGGACGAGCCCCCAGTGTTACCTTTACAGCTTCCACGCTCCGAACCGTAGTTGGGAGTGAGCTGGTCTCATTCTAATAACTTGGCTCGTTGCAGGTAACTTGCGTCTATGGGTCCGGGTTGACAGAGCCGAAGCACGAAACAGTGAGGCGTTGGTTGGTGCAGCAATGAACTAGGCTTTATTGGTACACAGTGGTATATTCATGGGCATAAAAGGCACTTGCTTGCTAACTTCCGACTGGAGCATGGATTACCCTACTATACCTTCGCACCCGACTCCCGCGCGATCATTTGTTCTTATATTACCCACAACACACCTGTCCTACTACGTCACACACACCTATGCGCCACACACATTTTCCCAACAAGCCGCCAGGGGGAGGCAGAGATTGCAACACCTGGCATCCGCCAATTTTTACGAGATACACGCTTCAGCACTCGTCGGCCCCGCTCTGTGAGTCTACCACTTCGTGGCCGAGCTGTTGTTGCTCCTAGGCGCTTCCACTTCACAATAATAGCACTTACGGTTGACCGGGGCACATCTATGCTTGATTTTATGCACCTGTTAGCAATGGGTGTGGCTGAAACACCTGAACTCAATAATGAGTAGGGGTGTCCACTGACTTTTGGCCCTATCGGGGGCCAAAAGTGGTTCTGCAACAAGACAACGACCCAAAGCATACCAGCAATAGTACCAAGGAATGGCTTAAAAGAAAGAGGATTCGTACTCTGTATTGGACTAGTCAAGCCAATAGAAATGTTGTGGCTAGACGTAAAGCAGGCGGTACATGCCAGGTGTCCCTCGAACCGCTCTCAACTGGCTGAGTTCTGGGCAAAAATCCCCAACAGCAGATGCGAGAGACTGGTCAGTGGTTACAGAAGACGTTTGGTTTAAGTAATGGCTGCAAGAGGAGGTGCCACAAGCTATTAACTAAAAGGCTTCACATACCTTTGCACGTGAAATTTTCAGTTTTTGTGAGATAAACCACTTGAATAAATACATATTTTTTCTTTTTGTTTGTGCCCATTATTTGGAAAGTCTGCTTTACAAATTGGTGTTTGGATATAGATTTAATAATTGTACATTTTTTTCCAAAAACAATTACCATGTCTGGAGGGTTCACAAACTTTCAAGCAGCACTGTAACTAAAGTAAAAAAAGCTTTCAGGTCAAGTTTGTATTTGTGAAGTATAGACATTATGTAATGCAATCTGCATGTTTTTAATCAACACATCTTTTGCAAAGTTGTATCATGCATGCAACATCATACTAATAAAAATACCATAATTTGATTTTGATGTCATAAGCTAATTATTTCCACCTTTATAACAAATCCCAGTGTAAAATATTTGTTTGTGCATCATCATTATCAATATTCTACTGATTTAGGATTCCTGTGAATTAATTCCTGAAACAGCTGGTACATAGATATTGTACTGTACAAACCCAGCCTCTGCTCAGGTTGTCAATGCGGTGGCCCTGGCCCATCAGTCTGCGCCAGACTCAAACATCCATTTTTATCAACTTCTTTGGCTACGTGACATTAGCTGCCAAAATCAACCATCAAAATGCAGTGCAATGTCAAAAACAATTGGAAGTAAAACCTGAGCGAGTTTACCTTTTTATTTACAAGTGCTGAAAAAAAATAAATGATGTGAGAGGAAGGGGGATATGACCAGTGCAAATACTGTACATACTCAGATGCACATTGTCTGTGTATACACACACAAGTACTGGACAGAAACCAGAATACACTTTCTGTCATGCATGTAACAAAGCTCACAACACAGCAAAGACATGACTGGAAGATGGATTGGGGGTGGGGTCACAGCTGGTGGATTCTTGATATTTTCAGAGCAAGTTCTGTCCTGGCGTGTGAACTGACTGGAGTAACTGCTGAGGGAAGAAGAAAAATTAAAGAACTACAGACCCCTGAAAGAAAAAGTTCTGGGCTGGAGACTGAAAAGTTTCCATATTGACTTGTTCACACATCCTTCCAAACATTTGCCTTGAGGAGTGAGGAGGTTCATTACAGCAACATAGCACACAGGGCCCAAAACAGTCCTTAGTTAAGAGATTTCAAAAGGCAAAACGCAGCGCATGATTCCCTCTCGTAGACCAATCAGTGAGAATAAAATAAAGGATTCTGTGTTGAAGACAAAAAAAAAGAAAAAAAGAGGCTACATAAATCGGAAGGTGATGCTAAAGTGCATAAAAGCTTAAAATCTAAAAGGTGTCACACACCCACACGCTTGTTCTCCTGGTAGAGCTGAGCCGCCTGGCTGTTAGCCGGGCTGTTGGGGTTCGGCTCGTCCAGCAGCGACTGCAGCAAACACAGGGAGAGGGGAATTACAACACTACCTGTGATTTATCGAGTCCTAGCCTGAATGAATAACCTCCTACTGCTACTACCACCACCTGCTCGATTAGCATCTTGCATTTAAAGTCGTGCTGACTCAAAAGGAAACTCCAGGCACAAATGTGAACATTCTTAGTATGGCTTCAGCCTTATAATACAATAATCATAAAATCTGTGAGGTGTTCAAGGTGATCACAGAGAAATTAACATCTAAAACATCCTCTTGTTTCCGATATTAAAGCATATCATGTTATATGTTGACTAGTGAATAAACACCACTCATCATGATTATTATTATTATTCTGCACCCATTTCAACATGTCGTACCTGAATAGAAGTTAGAATAGATGACACATCATAGGTTGGACTCCAGCGGTTTTGGAGGATGTCCAAGCATATACTACCGTCTGCATACACTGGAAACAAGACACATAAATGTACACACATAAATGAAACATGCTTTCAAGTAAAACATTCATGACTGACATTTGATATGAGGCGCGGGATGCATGCGCTGTCAATCATACCGTTTGGGTGGAACATCTTTGAGACGAAGCGCACCGTGGGTGGCTTGTTAGGGTATTCTTCTGTAAACTCGACTGTCAGCTTAAACGTACCTGAGGGGAGGGGGAGGAGAACACACAGATCCTGATATTCAGTCACAAGCTACTGGACCTCCTGCTGGCTGCCTGGAGGAGGCTGTGTTACAGCAGTGTGTTGCGTTTGTTCTCGCAAGACACTAATAACAGGAAAATGAGTGTTCACTTGTGTAATAAATAACGTATTAAAAAGTGGTTGGAGATTAATGCAGTCCTGCATTGCCGTGAATCAATGATTCTCTGGATTAGTATCCCAGGCTATTTCCACAACGGCAGATCACCACACACCTCTAGATACAACTTATTTCTTAGTCAAGAGTTTAATCTCACATGGCAATGCCATCTACATTATACACTCACCGGCCACTTTATTAGGTACACCTTGCTAGTACCGGGTTGGACCCCCTTTTGCCTTCAGAACTGCCTTCATTCTTCGTGGCATAGATTCAACAAGGTGCTGGAAACATTCCTCAGAGATTTTGGTCCATATTGACATGATAGCATCACGCAGTTGCTGCACATCCATGATGCAAATCTCCCGTTTCACCACATCCTAAAGGTGCTCTATTGGATTGAGATCTGGTGATTGCGGAGGCCATTTGAGGATAGTGTCATTGTCATGTTCAAGAAACCAGTTTGAGATGATTTGAGCTTTGTGACACGGCGCGTTATCCTGCTGAAAGTAGCCATTAGAAGATGGGTACACTGTCGTCATAAAGGGATGGACATGGTCAGCAACAATACTCAGGTAGGCTGTGGTGTTTAAACGATGCTCAATTGGTACTCAGGGGCCCAAAGTGTGCCAAGAAAATATCCCCACACCATGACACCACCACCACCAGCCTGAACCGTTGATACAAGGCAGGATCCATGCTTTCATGTTGTTTACGCCAAACTCTGACCCAACCATCTGCATGTTGCAGCAGAAATCGAGACTCATCAGACCAGGCAACGTTTTTCCAATCTTCTATTGTCCAATTTTTGGTGAGCCTGTGCGAATTGTAGCCTCAGTTTCCTGTTCTTAGCTGACAGGAGTGGCACCCGGTGTGGTCTTCTGCTGCTGTAGCCCATCTGCTTCAATGTTTGATGTGTTGTGCGTTCAGAAATGCTCTTCTGTATACCTTGGTTGTAACGAGTGGTTATTTGAGTTACTGTTGCCTTTCTATCAGCTCCAACCAGTCTGGCCATTCTCCTCTGACCTCTGGCATCAACAAGGCATTTTCACCCAGAGAACTGCCGCTCAATGGACATTTTCTTTTTCAGACCATTCTCTGTAAACCCTAGAGATGGTTGTGTGTGAAAATCCCAGTAGATCAGCAGTTGCTGAAATACTCAGACCAGCCCGTCTGGCACCAACAACCATGCCACGTTCAAAGTCACTTAAATCACCTTTCTTCCCCATTCTGATGCTGGGTTTGAACCTCAGCAGATCGTCTTGACCATGTCTACATGCCTAAATGCATTGAGTTGCTGCCATGTGATTGGCTGATTAGATATTTGCGTTAATGAGCAGTTGAACAGGTGTACCTAATAAAGTGGCCGGTGAGTGTATTTCCCCTTCTTACATTCAACCCATTCACATATTTTTTCACGACAAACTCACCATCCTCAAAAGGTGTTCCCTCTGGGCTGTGTGGAGGAGAAATAAAAAGGACATTTGTTTAATTATGATTTCATGCATTTTGTTCCACCTTAGCAAGTACAAGTAGCCATGCAATTGACAGTTTAGTGAAGGAACACCTTCTTACCCAAATATGACAGCATTCCACACCATGATGTTGTTTTCAGACGGGGCTCCACTCACCCCCGCTGGAGGGTCTTCTTGTAGACTTGGGGAACAAAGACAACTTATTATTATTATTATTATTGGACAGTAACTGCATTAGTGGCCAATATGCATCGGGGACTCATCTGTAATACAAGAATCCCCAACAAGGGGATCCACTCATCACTAGTGTTTGGCTCACAGACGCTAGTTGGTTATATTTCAAGGTAAGTATATTAGATTTACAATCATGGGGACTGAAAAGGACACTTCAGGCAGAAATGTGCACATTAAATGGCTTTAGCCTTATAATACCTAGGCATATAAAGTAAATTTGCCGGTGCTCACTCCCAGGGAAATGAACATCCAAAAGTCAATATTATGTTGACATATTTGTTTAACCAGTTAATAATTACAAGTTGTATTGGGTAAGTACGATACTAGTGTGTGTGTGTGTGTGTGTGTGTGTGTGTGTGTCGCTAGTCCATTGGTCTGGACGGTTCCCTTCTAGCAGGATTAGCCTGCAGAACAACACACACCATCGACAGGCGAAACACCGAGAAGCCAAACAACCGGAGTCTCCCCCGAGTTTTAACGGCGTTGTGGAACTTTATAACACACACGGACAGAGTTAGTCCGGTTTAAAACGCAGACAAATTTTGTCAACAAGCTAGTTAGCACAGAACACCACCATTTGCCGTCGAGTATTAACGGTGCGTTCCAGTTGTACTCTGAGGTCGGAATTTCTAACCTCGCAAACCTGAGTAAATTGGAACACGGTCAACTCTGACTAGATATTCGGACTTAATCGATCACACCACAATCCGAGGTACTATTTACCTCGTAAATCGAAGGAAAAGCTGACCGTAAATGTCTAACTTGGAAGACGGAAAATCCGATTTCCGAGTACAACTGGAACGCACCATAACTAGTTACCTGAGTCTAACCGGGCTGTCCAGCCAAAAGTGGACTTAAGTCGAACATTCCAACCACACGACGTTTCGTCGTCACGTTCGACGTACGTTTACACCGGAACATCGACGGAAAATAGAATAAAGAGGGTTTCCTCCGTGTTAGCGTCGGGTTAGCCGCTGGCGACGCTAGCTGTTTTTGACACATCACTCACACAACCATCAGCCATAAAACTCGCAGAAAGTCGCCCGCTTTACCGTTTAAAATCTCTCATGAGTCGTCTTCTTGCCGGAGTCGACATGGCTATATAGGTGTGCTATTCAACGTACGTTGGCTAAATAAAAACAGTGGATTATATTTAGGTGTACATTTTACAACATCGCCGTCACCAAAACCCGAACTGAGCCAGTTGTTTGCGTCGCCGCTCCTCCGGGAAGCCGACTGCTGAGTGGCGGACGGGCCGAATCGTCGGGCTAGGCACACACAGGACCACACCACTTTACCACAGGAGGGGGGCGTGGAGAGTGGAAGTTAAAAGTGTACATTAGCTGTGGAGAATATGCACTTTATATCGCACCACTGCATAAAAGCTGTCGTTATCTCACATAATTGTCATTAAAAATCGAATACGATTCACCGACAAAACTCTGTGGCGCGTTATGCTCCCCCCCTATAACCGTTAATTGGTATTGGCGGGGAGGCGTGGTTAAACTGACGTGGATTTTGCACTACAGTGCAGGATGTGATCAACGTCGGAAACCCACGATAGGTGATCAAAATGTGTAACCCATTATTCAACTGTTCACACCTTTACATTAAAATGTATACGTTACGATTACAATTACATTTACCATTCGTGAGAAATAATCTGGTCTCCACAAAACATTGAAGGTTTAGATTCTCAAACCCTTTATTTGTATTAATGAGCATTACTTACAGGATTATCCAAGTCCAGGCATTGGTTTAACACAATGTGTATTTCTCACCAAATAAAACTAGTTTATAAAGTGTATGGAGGAAAAACAAAGCTATTTACAGCTCAACACAGCCATTGAATAATTGAACAAATTATTTCTTTTAATAACGAAAACTCTTGCACCCACAAAGAAATACAAAAATATATGCAGGTACATGGAACACTGAAAACTCAGTTAATACAATACAATACCATCCCTTTTGTAAAAATGTTAAATTCCGATTTAACAAACAAAACGAACTAAACCATTGGATGGCTGTAGGGTGAATGCCCAGATTCTGGGATTTACGAGCTGTGGTACAGGAGCATGGTGCTGAAAAAAGCGTGGTCATAAAACTGCTCCGCTCTCACAGACTTCTGGTGCTCCAGTTGACTGCCTGCGGTTGGTACCGTTGTCCCTGTAGGCAAGGTGGTGGCAATAGGTGTTCTCGGGTACTGCTGGTGCTGCACCCCCGTTTGGGAGCTTGTGCCGGCTCTGGACATTTTGAGGAACTATCCTCCTCACAGTGTGTCTCACCTGCCACTGGAAATGAGACAAAAATCAAAATATACAGGGCATATTCACGTGACTTAATAGTGTACAGGTTAATCAGAGGAACATATGGGATAAGAGCAGGCACGTCTGCTCTTATCCCAGCTACTATGCAGACAATCTAGCAATTATGAAACTCGTTCCAATAACCTTGCAATTATGAATGCTTGAAACCTGCTCTCTGCTTAACTTTCTGTACCACAGTGATATATTGCTGTCTCTTTCGACAAATGTACTTATTATTGTAAGTCGCATTGGATAAAAGCATCTGCCAAATGCTAAATGTAAAGTAATATGAATACAACCAATGTTAACTTGAGTAGTGGGAGAAGAGTCCACTCCTAGGGGGCAGATTGTTTTGCACAGTGATTATATGCCTCAAACTAAAGCAATTACATAACAGGGTATGTTAAAGTGGGCCTGATCAGCCTGTTTGACACAATGCCCCAATTCAATGGTTTACCAATTGGGTCAAAGAGGTCAAAGTAAGTCCAATGTTCTTTGTAGAGTTAAAGACCGATGTCAGACCCATTCTGAGTTCCTCTTGCATTAAGGATATGCAGAGACGAACCATACCATTAAAACATCTATTAAAATTAACACCCCTTCTATTCATTTATGCAATGAAACCCCATGAGACAACACTTTTGAGACAACCTCAATTTGTAAAAAAAGTAGAATGATACATAATTTAGCTAAACTTGACTCTCCTGTCAATCATGACATAATTTGTGACAGTTGGACCGTTTAACTTATCATTTAACATGTCGAGGGAGACCGCCAACAACCATTTATATCTCAGTTGTACTCATTTAAGCGCTTGCTTACACGCCTCCAAACCGAGGACAAGCTACACAGTGAAGCGCTTGTACAGATTACATTCTTTGTAAGGATATGCTTTGGCATCAAGTAATACTCTTATTTTTCCAACAAATGAGAAGGAAAAGCGTTGCCAAATAAAGCTACAGCTAAAGGGTGGTCCTGTAGGTTGAAGCGATTCTAAAAGGACCAAGGCACTTGCCTGCAACTGTTGCTGTCTAAAGTAACATCTGACAATGAAAACATTGCATTTTAATGCAGTCCAGTGGCCAAGCAGTTTCTCCCTTTCCCTTAAATTCAGGCTGTGTTGATGCATGACAATGGGCCCCAACCAACAACTAAACCATGACCAAAATAGTCACTGGTAAATCATGTTGCTGTATAAATAAAAAAAAAAATGTTGGCAACAATAACTCGCCTTGACAAAACAGTCAAACCAACAAACACGCTCGACAAACAAGGACAACTTTAGAATTATTAGAAAATTAGAACACTATGCCAAAACAAGAAACACAGGTTCCATATGTAATCAATACATTGACCATAGCCAGATGGTACCCAACACACACACACACACACACCCCACCCCCTACAGGTAGGCGTAGGTGTTGGTGCAGCGGCAGGGGATCTGCATGGACGCCACGGTGATGATATCCAGCTGTTTGGGCAGAGCAGCAGCAGGGCCACCACAGCTGTCCACCCTGGCCGGATCCCCACCGCTCTGGTTCAAGCCCTGGCCCTGAGGCGCAAACCCACTCAGCCCCAACGCGGCCACGCCTCCTGGCCCACCTGAGGTTGCGGCTTCCTCCATCATGCACTCCATATGGGCCTCTCCAGTGCCACCCAGTGGCCTGTTGCCGTTCAGCAGGCCTGGTGGCACACCGAAGCCTGAGAAGGATTTAATCAAGAATATGGCAGCAAAACACAAATGTCACAAATATTGTAATACACACAAATAGCTGTTCCCCAAGTCTAATTATTTCATAGTATTTGTTTATTTATTTACCAGGGACAGAGCACATTAATCAACATTTCAGTTGTAAATGTGCCAGAGTTAGCTAATGAGCTAATCTTCATCTTTAGTCCCTGGGCAGTATTAAAGATTTTTTTTAAATTAACAATTTTAATGATCAAGTTAACTTCAAAGAATTAATTTGAATTATTCTGATTCCATCTATCTCTGATTCCAATTTATTGAACATTTGTGTCCAAACTTACAATGTTGCAGTCGCAACCAAAACAAGGACTTGTCAGCAGTTACCAGTTAAACAGTGTTTACCTGCCACACACTTATATAATCTTAATCACACTCCACCACAAACACAGGTGTTACAGGTGTAACAACAACAACACACCATTTGTCCTTGGCTTCTTAATCTGACTGGCTTCCATTCCAAATGACCGCTTTCTGTTGGGCACGCCGTTGAGGAAACCCCTCCCCTGGAGGGTGGGGTGGGAGTTGTCCCCATTCTGGGCAGAGCCCTTCAGGCAGAAGCCCGGGGGCTGGCCCTGGGACGGAGCCAGGTTCCGCTGGAGGTTCTGGGCATTGAAGAGGACCTCAGTGCACTCCCGGAAGCCCTGGGCGTGGGCCAGGTCAGCAGCCGTCAGTCCACTGGCATTCCTCAGACTGTACGACAAGAAGGCAACGTGTCAGGGACGCCCCTGGAAACCGCTTGTGGACAACAACAATCACCACACACACCCCAGACTCCAAGTACACACTCACTCACTCTGCCTGCACTGCGCTATACTCTCAACTTCTCGTCATCTGCATGATGGATGACATAATCCTTTGTGGATCATATTCCATAACGCAGCTAAAATACTTTTTAAAATAAATGGCTTAAACACTATCTGCTGCAAAAGGATATGACCAAGATGAATCATAGAATTCCAATGAATGACTGAGACAATCTAGTTGATTAGCCAATGATATGCCTTCTAGTTTTCATATTTAGCATGTTAAATGCTGCATCAGTCGACGTTCGCTGGTTGAGGGCAGCCTGGTCATCAAGATCAGATAAGATGTGGCTCGATCATCATCTTCATCGTAGACAGAATCTCTCGGTTTAATCAAATTAAAAAGGTTACGTAAGCGAGCTGTTCTTCTTTCTTGTGAATAATAGGATATAAATAAATAAAGACCACCGGAAATGGGACATCAAGGAGCATGGTCACTGGCAAATGTCTTAATTTCTGTAACATGTAGTTCAAGGTTCGGATGGCCAGGGTCCACTATGGCCACAAGTAGAGAAGTCTTCCATGTTGTCCACGACAGCATTTTCAGATTCCATAATCACCAAGAGGTAGAATCGGATAAGCATCAAGAATGGAAGTTTAGTACGAATGAATGAAGAAAGCATTCAAGCACTTTGGAGTCTGGAACATCCAAGAAGTTGTGTTAAAAATAAATAAACTAACCATCAGGCTTGGATCAATAGAAAGCTCAGTAATTCCGTGCCAGTCAGTCACTTGGCAGTAAGTAGTGTGCCAGAAGCGTTGTCAATCATATCCTGGGGCAGCAGGTACTTTGTGATCCTATGTGTGAGATTATGAACAAGCAAATAATGCCGGGATTCAAATTTCCCCCAGTCATCTTTGGGTTCATGTTAGTGATGGAAACAATGTCACTGGTTGAAGACACCCATATATGAACTAGTTATATATTTAAGGATAAACATTTTGGAAAATGTGATGCAATGGTTTCTTATGTATGGCATACAAGCATCCAAGCTAAAAATATATACAATAAGGCTCAATGGATGGTCTTTAGCCAAACGATTTGGATGCTAAACCCCAAATATTTCCAATAGCCATGTTTAAAACACTGCTACACATTCTGGTGCAATAGTTGCAGAGTTCTCAGGAACAGAAATGGGTCTTTGTGTAAATAACTTTGTGCTTCTGAGCCATGAGTATGGGCTTTCTGTTCAGAGAGGAATATACGGCAACAATACCCAATACCCTTTCCTCTAGCCATCGTGAGGCACTGCTCAAAACACAAGTGTCCTCCAAGAACGATGCATCTATAATTATTGCATATTGTCTATAATTTAACTTCATTCGATTTTTTTATATTCATGACAAATGGGCCCATAGTTGGAAGTTAAGGTCCGTACCTGTTAATAAGAGAGTGTGTCTAGTATGAAGTATGTTAAACCAAGTGACATTGCCCTTCATCATACTCACATTTTGTTTCAGTACAAGGTCATTGTTTGCTTATTCAAATATTTTAAAATGTGGTGTTCCTACCCTCACCCTAAACAGGTGTAAATAAAATTCAGGCAATAGTGCACATGACAAAACATTTACTGCAGAATTTGAAATCAAATTAAAAGACATCAACCTGCATAGACATTGCCTGTCCCCTTCAAATTAATGCTTCCAATGTTCCAAAGATGTTTAGTTTTATATGAATTATTGGTTGGTGAAATGGCCTCACTTAAAAAGGCGAGTTTTATTTTGTATGTGACCTGAACAAGGACAGACGTGTTTAGGGTTGTTCATTATTTCTGTACTGAACTATTTTCGGATCATTCAGCGGTTAAGACGTTTTCCACTACGGTTCAGGTCCATGATTAATGACAAGTGCAGTTGAGGACATTTGTGACAAAACTGCTTGCAAGAATTACAATATGAGATAAAACTGGGCCGTGCACAACGCTGCAAAGAGCAGCAAAATTAAGCCACCTGTTCCGATTGCAGCAATGTGTTTACACACTGATGCCACGAGTCATGCTCCAATTAATATATTTGTATATTGGTAGGCACCCACCAAACATAATACTTGAAACTAGACTGACCAAATTACAATTGGTCTTTGGTCAAGACTCAGCTTGCAGGCTGCAGCTGTTCAGTTAATATGACTCTTAATTCCTTTCAAGGTAATTTCAATGAGTATGTGGTTTGTCACAATTTGTTTCTTTATTCCCGCCTATAGGCAGAGACTGAAGCAGCAACCAATCGCTGTGAAGGAGGTCCAATGCTGGTCGGACCAGTCAGAGTCTATGCTGCAGGATTGTTTTGATCACGTGATCTGGGATGCGTTCAGGGTTGCGTCGGACAATAACATCAGCGAGTACGCGTCCTCAGTCACCGGGTTCATTAAGAAATGCATAGATGACGTTGTTCCTACTAAGTCGGTTCGGATTTATCCCAACCAGAAACCATGGATTAATGGCGATGTTCGCGCCGCACTCCGCACGCGTAACGCCGCCTTTGACTCTGGGAATATGGTGGAATATACGAGAGCCCGCTACGACCTCCGCAAGACCATCGGCTCTGCCAAGCGGGAGTATAAGAACAGGGTGGAGGACAAATTCAAGAGCCAACTTTAGAATTATTAGAAAATTAGAACACTATGCCAAAACAAGAAACACAGGTTCCATATGTAATCAATACATTGACCATAGCCAGATGGTACCCAACACACACACACACACACACCCCACCCCCTACAGGTAGGCGTAGGTGTTGGTGCAGCGGCAGGGGATCTGCATGGACGCCACGGTGATGATATCCAGCTGTTTGGGCAGAGCAGCAGCAGGGCCACCACAGCTGTCCACCCTGGCCGGATCCCCACCGCTCTGGTTCAAGCCCTGGCCCTGAGGCGCAAACCCACTCAGCCCCAACGCGGCCACGCCTCCTGGCCCACCTGAGGTTGCGGCTTCCTCCATCATGCACTCCATATGGGCCTCTCCAGTGCCACCCAGTGGCCTGTTGCCGTTCAGCAGGCCTGGTGGCACACCGAAGCCTGAGAGGGATTTAATCAAGAATACGGCAACAAAACACAAATGTCACAAATATTGTAATACATACAAATAGCGATTCAAGGGTTCACGTTTTAATTATTTCATAGTATTTGTTTATTTATTTACCAGGGACAGAGCACATTAATCAACATTTCAGTTGTAAATGTGCCAGAGTTAGCTAATGAGCTAATCTTCATCTTTAGTCCCTGGGCAGTATTAAAGATTTTTTTTAAATTAACAATTTTAATGATCAAGTTAACTTCAAAGAATTAATTTGAATTATTCTGATTCCATCTATCTCTGATTCCAATTTATTGAACATTTGTGTCCAAACTTACAATGTTGCAGTCGCAACCAAAACAAGGACTTGTCAGCAGTTACCAGTTAAACAGTGTTTACCTGCCACACACTTATATAATCTTAATCACACTCCACCACAAACACAGGTGTTACAGGTGTAACAACAACAACACACCATTTGTCCTTGGCTTCTTAATCTGACTGGCTTCCATTCCAAATGACCGCTTTCTGTTGGGCACGCCGTTGAGGAAACCCCTCCCCTGGAGGGTGGGGTGGGAGTTGTCCCCATTCTGGGCAGAGCCCTTCAGGCAGAAGCCCGGGGGCTGGCCCTGGGACGGAGCCAGGTTCCGCTGGAGGTTCTGGGCATTGAAGAGGACCTCAGTGCACTCCCGGAAGCCCTGGGCGTGGGCCAGGTCAGCAGCCGTCAGTCCACTGGCATTCCTCAGACTGTACGACAAGAAGGCAACGTGTCAGGGACGCCCCTGGAAACCGCTTGTGGACAACAACAATCACCACACACACCCCAGACTCCAAGTACACACTCACTCACTCTGCCTGCACTGCGCTATACTCTCAACTTCTCGTCATCTGCATGATGGATGACATAATCCTTTGTGGATCATATTCCATAACGCAGCTAAAATACTTTTTAAAATAAATGGCTTAAACACTATCTGCTGCAAAAGGATATGACCAAGATGAATCATAGAATTCCAATGAATGACTGAGACAATCTAGTTGATTAGCCAATGATATGCCTTCTAGTTTTCATATTTAGCATGTTAAATGCTGCATCAGTCGACGTTCGCTGGTTGAGGGCAGCCTGGTCATCAAGATCAGATAAGATGTGGCTCGATCATCATCTTCATCGTAGACAGAATCTCTCGGTTTAATCAAATTAAAAAGGTTACGTAAGCGAGCTGTTCTTCTTTCTTGTGAATAATAGGATATAAATAAATAAAGACCACCGGAAATGGGACATCAAGGAGCATGGTCACTGGCAAATGTCTTAATTTCTGTAACATGTAGTTCAAGGTTCGGATGGCCAGGGTCCACTATGGCCACAAGTAGAGAAGTCTTCCATGTTGTCCACGACAGCATTTTCAGATTCCATAATCGTCAAGAGGTACAATTGGATAAGCATCAAGAATGGAAGTTTAGTACGATGAATGAAAAAAGCGTTCAAGCACTTTGGAGTCTGGGACATCCAAGAAGTTGTGTTAAAAATAAATAAACTAACCATCAGGCTTGGATCAATAGAAAGCTCAGTAATTCCGTGCCAGTCAGTCACTTGGCAGTAAGTAGTGTGCCAGAAGCGTTGTCAATCATATCCTGGGGCAGCAGGTACTTTGTGATCCCATGTGTGAGATTATGAACAAGCAAATAATGGCGTGATTCAAACTTCCCCCCAGCCATCTTTGGGTTAATGTTAGTGATGGAAACAATGTCACTGGTTGAAGACACCCATATATTAACTAGTTATATATATATATATATATACACATTTTGGAAAATGTGATGCAATGGTTTCTTATGTATGGCATACAAGCATCCAAGCTAAAAATATATACAATAAGGCTCAATGGATGGTCTTTAGCCAAACGATTTGGATGCTAAACCCCAAATATTTCCAATAGCCATGTTTAAAACACTGCTACACATTCTGGTGCAATAGTTGCAGAGTTCTCAGGAACAGAAATGGGTCTTTGTGTAAATAACTTTGTGCTTCTGAGCCATGAGTATGGGCTTTCTGTTCTGAGAGGAATATACGGCAACAATACCCAATACCCTTTCCTCTAGCCATCGTGAGGCACTGCTCAAAACACAAGTGTCCTCCAAGAACGATGCATCTATAATTATTGCATATTGTCTATAATTTAACTTCATTCGATTTTTTTATATTCATGACAAATGGGCCCATAGTTGGAAGTTAAGGTCCGTACCTGTTAATAAGAGAGTGTGTCTAGTATGAAGTATGTTAAACCAAGTGACATTGCCCTTCATCATACTCACATTTTGTTTCAGTACAAGGTCATTGTTTGCTTATTCAAATATTTTAAAATGTGGTGTTCCTACCCTCACCCTAAACAGGTGTAAATAAAATTCAGGCAATAGTGCACATGACAAAACATTTACTGCAGAATTTGAAATCAAATTAAAAGACATCAACCTGCATAGACATTGCCTGTCCCCTTCAAATTAATGCTTCCAATGTTCCAAAGATGTTTAGTTTTATATGAATTATTGGTTGGTGAAATGGCCTCACTTAAAAAGGCGAGTTTTATTTTGTATGTGACCTGAACAAGGACAGACGTGTTTAGGGTTGTTCATTATTTCTGTACTGAACTATTTTCGGATCATTCAGCGGTTAAGACGTTTTCCACTACGGTTCAGGTCCATGATTAATGACAAGTGCAGTTGAGGACATTTGTGACAAAACTGCTTGCAAGAATTACAATATGAGATAAAACTGGGCCGTGCACAACGCTGCAAAGAGCAGCAAAATTAAGCCACCTGTTCCGATTGCAGCAATGTGTTTACACACTGATGCCACGAGTCATGCTCCAATTAATATATTTGTATATTGGTAGGCACCCACCAAACATAATACTTGAAACTAGACTGACCAAATTACAATTGGTCTTTGGTCAAGACTCAGCGCTTGCAGGCTGCAGCTGTTCAGTTAATATGACTCCTTAATTCCTTTCAAGGTAATTTCAATGAGTATGTGGTTTGTCACAATTTGTTTCTTTATTCCCCGCCTATAGGCAGAAGACTGAAGCAGCAACCAATCGCTGTGAAGGAGGTCCCAATGCTGTCGGACCAGTCAGAGTCTATGCTGCAGGATGTTTTGATCGAACGTGATCTGGGATGCGTTCAGGTTGGCGTCGGACAATAAATCAGCGAAGTACGCGTCCTCAGTCAACCGGGTTTCATTAGAAAATGCATAGATGACGTTTGTTCCTACTAAGTCCGGTTCGGATTTATCCCAACCAGAACCCATGGATTAATGGCGATGTTTCGCGCCGCACTCCGCACGCGTAACGCGCCTTTGCACTCTGGAATATGGTGGAATATACGAGAGCCCCGCTACGACCTCCGCAAGACCATCGGCTCTGCCAAGCGGGAGTATAAAGAACAGGGTGGAGGGACAAATTCAAGAGCCACGACGTGAGGGGCGTGTGAAGGGGCTGCAGACTATCACGGACTTCAGAGGGAGAACCAGCGGTGTAGAGAACTCCTCTACCTCCCTCCCTGGCGAGCTAAACACCTTCTTCGCCCGGTTCGACGTGAACGGCAGCCCGCCGAAGTCAGCGCTGCCTGAGGAGGCCAGCCTGCTGAACATCTCAGAGGCTGACGTGCGCAGAGCCTTCAAGCGGGTGGACATCCGGAAGGCGGCGGGCCCAGACCACATCCCGGGGCGCGTCCTCAGAGCATGCGCAGACCAGCTGGCAGGAGTCTTCGCAGACATCTTCAACCTGTCCCTGTCCCAGGCTGTTGTTCCCGAGGTCTTCAAGATGTCCATCATCGTGCCTGTCCCTAAACACCCCAAGGTAACCTGCCCGAATGACTGGAGACCTGTAGCCCTCACCTCGATTGCCAGCAAATGCTTCGAGAGACTGGTCAAGGACTTCATTTGTTCCATGTTGCCTGCCACGCTGGACCCATGGCAATTTGCTTACCGTCAAAACAGATCCACCGACGACGCCATTGCCATGGCACTTCACACTGCCCTCTCTCACCTGGAGGGGAAGAACTGTTGTGTGAGAATGCTGTTTGTGGACTTCAACTCAGCGTTCAACACCATAGTTCCTGCCAAGCTCGACACCAAGCTCAGGAGTCTAGGCCTGCACCCGACCATGTGCAGCTGGATACTGGACTTCCTGTCGGGCCGCCGCCAGGTGGTGAGGATGGGCAGCACCACCTCAGAGCCGCTGACCCTCAACACTGGAGCCCCTCAGGGATGCGTGTTGAGCCCTCTCCTCTACTCCCTGTACACCCACGACTGCATGGCTATGCACAGCTCCAACGTCTTCATCAAGTTTGCTGACGACACGACAGTGTTCGGTCTGATCGCCGACGACGACGAGACAGCCTACAGGGAGGAGGTTGGATCACTTGCACAGTGGTGCCAAGAAAACAACCTCGCCCTCAACGTCAAAAAGACCAAGGAGCTGATCGTGGACTACAGGAAGCGGAGAGGAGAGCACGCCCCCATCTCCATCGACGGTGCTGCAGTAGAGAGGGTCAGCAGCTTCAAGTTCCTCGGCGTGCACATCTCCGAGGACCTCACATGGACCACGCACACCACACACGTGGTGAAAAAGGCCCAACAACGCCTGTATTTCCTCAGGCGACTGAGGAAATTCAACATGTGCCCTCGCATCCTCAGAACATTGTACTCCTGTACCATCGAGAGTGTTCTTACAGGATGCATCACCGTCTGGTACGGGAACTGCACCGCACTGGAGCGTAAAACACTACAGAGGGTGGTGCGGACGGCCCAGTACATCGTTGGAGGTGAGCTTCCCTCCCTCCTGGATATATACACCAGGCGGTGCGTGGCCAAGGCCAAACGGATTATTAAAGACAATAACCACCCCAGCCACGAACTGTACACACTCCTACCATCAGGCAGGCGATACCGCAGTATCAAATGCCACACGAGCAGATTCAGAGACAGCTTCCACAGTCAGGCCATCAGGCTGCTGAACAAGTTCGGCATCAATGTCTAAATGCTAGCGCTAAGTGTTGGTGCTAGTGCTGTGCTGGTGTTACTGCTAGTGCTGGTCCTGGTGCTAGTGTTACTGCTAGTGCTGGTGCTGGTGTTAGTGCTAGTCCTGGTGCCAACTGCTGGTGCTAGTGTTGTGTCGACTGTCTGGGAAGGTATCCCGTGACATTCTGTGAATGTCAGCATACAGCATATAACAATGTATATTTTAGTACATCGATTTATATGTGTATGGATATTTTACTGTATATTCCATTTCATTTTAGATTTCATTTACGTATTTTATATAGAATTCTATTTATAGTTCTATTTTGTAGTTTTACCCTATTTTGTGTTCTTTATAATTACTGTCGGCTGTCGGGCGTTTTGCACAAAAAGTTTTTAACTCACTGTTTATACTCACGTGTAAATTGTGAAGTTACAATAAAATACTTGAAACTTGAAACCCCTTTCACCAAGTGTCTTGCTACTTTTAACTACTCTAGCTAAACGGCAGCCGCTAAACGCTAGAATCTCCCAGCTCACAACCATAGCACTTAGGAGGCTCATGACAAATCTAACATGAACGAAGGTTCATTTATATGTTTTAGAATTACAATATTTTATCTGAAATTCCACAATTTTCTAATTAATGAAAGGTTAAAAAAGAAAGTATTTAATGTCAGATAATGCCAGACGACCTGAAATAGCCACGTTTTGGCATCTTCTACAACAATAAGGTGATAGTGTCAACACAGATGTTTTCAGTGCATTAGGAAAGTATTTAGACCAATCTATTTCATTCTTTTGGTGTTTTTCAAACTTAATTGAATTGGTTCACTTGGTGTTCATTTTCAGTTGCGGTGATGAGGTTATCTGGGGAATATTTCTTCTTTGGCAAGTCCAACAGACCAGAGTAGCTTCCATCAATTATTAGAACCCCCAAGAATATCCCTCAAGCTGGCAGGCCGGTTACCTTGGGCAATCACTGTGAAGAAGGGTCAGACCAAGGACCAAGATAGAACTGTGATTTCCTCAGGTTGTCAGCATGGTCATTACTCATCACCTGGACATTAACCATCCCTGCGGTGAAGCACAGTGATGCCAGCATCGTGCTGTGGGGATTGTTTTTCATTTGCAGGTGCTGAAGGATGAGTCAGGGTCTGGTGAAGGATTAACAGAGCAAACTGCAGAGAGCTCATTGGGGGGAAACTTGATCCAAGGCGATCAGGGCCTCAGGATGGGGAGAAGTTCCACCTAGAACTAGACCCTAGGTAATTAGTATGGTGACTATCAGGTACACGGCCAAGAAAACAAAGTTTTCCGGAGTGGCTTTGGGCGTCTCTGAATGTCTGCGGGGCTCAGCTCGGCCAAACATCCCTGGAAATATCTGAAGCAGTTGTTGTGACACTCCCACCAACTTGACTTTGATAATACATAATGGAAAGGGGAAAGAATGGAAGCTTCCAAAATATGTTGGTCAAGCTTGTAGTAAGATAGTCCAGAAGACTGGTGGCTCCGACAAAATAAGAGTAAAAGTCATGGATTTTTACATAAATGTGACTTGTTTTGAACGCACAAAAAGTTCCATAAAATGTTTCTCCTTTTAATGCATTTTCAATGTAGGGAAATTCTTGTAGAATGATGAGTGAGTCATGTTTTAATAAGGCACGAACAAGTTGTGATTAAAGTGAATGGTTCCGAATACTTTCCAAATGCACTGTATATCCTGTATACACTCACCGGCCACTTTATTAGGTACACAAGTGACTTTGAACGTGGCATGGTTGTTGGAGCCAGACGGGCTGGTCTGCCACTCCTGTCAGCCAAGAACAGGAAACGGAGGCTACAATTTGCACGGGCTCACCAAAATTGGACAAGAGAAGATTGGAAAAACGCATCATGGATGTGCAGCCGACAAATCTGCAGAAACTGCGTGATGCCATCATGTCAATATGGACCAAAATCTGAGGAATGTTTCCAGCACCTTGTTGAATCTATGCCACGAAGAATTAGGACAGTTCTGAAGGCAAAAGGGGGTCCAACCCGGTACTAGCAAGGTGTACCTAATAAAGTGTATATATGGAGTCTCTGCATCACTTTGACCTCTTCTGGCAAATTGTAGTGGCGAATCAAAATCAGTCTGCAATTATAGTCTGTTTAATATGAACTGCCCAGAGAGTATGGCAGTATACATTTAAAATCTAGTTTGTACATTTAAACGACAGTTTGTAGATGGACCAAATGAATTTGAACGTACTGGCAGGAGAGCCACTTGAGATGTAGCCTCTCATTTTCGAGGGGGTAAATAAAAAGGTTAAATTGTCTGACAGCAGTAGCTGGGCATTACAGATATGAGTACATGAACATGTGTAAGAATCCTAAATAATATAAGATATTTGATAATATGCATACTACGTGAAGGGCACTATCGTCTATCATTTGTGGAAGTATGTTAAAGATCCCATGCCACACCTATTTCATACATTTTTTTATAATCATTGATGTCCTTTGATCGAGTTTGTAACATTATTTGTGTTGGAAATGTCTTGGATGGCTTATTTCAAGCTATTCTAGCATGTCTGAAAAGCCTAGTAGAAAAGACGACTGCTTTTCTCATGAATATTTAATGTATTAATGAGCTTTGCTCTGATTGGTTCAGCTGTGGACGACAAAGCAGCTGTCAACATGCTTACCGTGCCACAGCAAACCCCTGCTGTACTCCCCGAAGTTGACGAAGTCATCGTCTTCGAAATGCGTCGAACACAGCGCTAATCTGGTTCCATAGTGTTTTGTTATTTCTCCAAAAATAAATTGCAACCATTTCTCCCTCAGAAATGGTTGAATTTCTGTGGGTGGTTACGAACCAACCAAGTGGGCAGGACCATGAATAATAATTTGTCAACGCTACGTAGCACTGACGGCTTATCCAGATTGGCTCAATTTTTCTGTCTTTTTCCTTTCATTGGCTATTGCATACAGCAGACAAACATAGATTGCATAGATTTCAAACTTACCACAGGTCACAAACTCATTCTGACCTATGTTATTTAACAAAGATAGGAAAAATGGGATTTTAATGGCATGGGATCTTTAAAACACTTTCAAAGAATTTCAAATCAAATTTAACAAGTGGAAATACTGTCTACTAATATCTTTAAGAATCCAAATGGTCTAATACTAGAATAAAAATTGGCCTGCAAATGTAACTATTTAAATGATCTCATGTTTAGAAGTGTTTACTAGTGCCTTCCTTTAATTTTTGTTCTTCCAAATCATGCATAGACAGTTTTTCATATTCATCTTGCCTCAATGTCCATTAAATATTTTTAATTGCCTTTTATATTTTAAGTTGTGTGTGAGAAAAGCGGCTTTGTGTAAATCTGTTGATCTAATTCAATTCAATTTTATTTGTATAGCCCTTAATCACAAGACAGTCTCAAAGGGCTTTACAGGCCAGATTGTTATGGGCCAAACGTGATTTATGACACCCCCTTAGCCCAAGCCCCCCTAAGGGCAAGAAACGACTCCCTTAATTAACAAGGAAGAAATCTCGAGGAGGAACCTCAGAGTGGGGGATCCCTCCTTCCAGGGATGGTTCAGAATGCAATGGGTGTCATACGGGCATTTAAAAACAGGGGTAACAAAGCATGACAAAATGCAACCTATTCCTTTGTGTATTCATAGACTTTTTTGCTGCTGCAGTACCACAGGAACTTCCCTTCAGGGATTGATAAAGTGTTAACTTGTATGTATAATAAGACATTTGCGTTAAGGTTCATTTAAAGTTAACATTAATTTCCAGAAGACATCTTAAACCGATCATGAGCCTCTTCCCCACCTAGTTCGGCTTTACTTCCCTGCTGGCCTGTGTGCCTCCTTGTTTTGGGAACATAAGCTAAAAAAGGACATGAGGTAAGAAACAATTCTATGATCTGCAGGGGAAAAAACAATCATTACATCATCATCATCACGTCAGTGCACACAGAAGCCGATGACCAAATGCACATCATGTCAACCCAGTACCCAGTCAGCAACCAGAGAGAAATGTTGTAAAAATGTTGTAAAAATACACTGCAATGGCAAGTGTTACATCTCAGTTCTTCAGCTTGTGGTCTACTGTGGTCTGCTAATGAACCTGTGTTAACACTCTGGTTGTTTCTGAATACTGGAATATGAGGGTGTCAGCATGAAACAGCTCATTGCACAAATAACATTCTGAATAGTTAATATAAAATAGACTGGTATTTTTATTTTATTTACTAATTTATCTTTTTAAAAAAAATCCTTGCATCAATGCTGACTGTTTTGTCACAGTATGAGGTCAAGTAACTACAATACTAATTAATAATTATGAATTTTTGAAATCATTGGCATTTTAGCAACTTGGCAGAGCAAACTGTTGTGGTTAATTTTTTTTGTTAACTAAAGCCTCTCCAATATTCATGATCATGATACAAAAGATGCAAGACAGGTTTTGGACTGAATAATACTTTCAGTAACTCTTATAAGGTCAATCAGTGTGTGTACGTTTAGACATCAGGAAGGCTGAGTGACAGACTGGCCTAGACAAGTCAGACACAGGGGCAAAGGTGTGTTGCAATGATAGTTGATGGATGGATTAATTCATAGCTAGCTTGCATGAAATATCACTAGTAGCCACACCAGCCAGTCTACTCATGACTATATTTAGACTTCTCTCTTTGTCACTAATGTTTGCTCTGAAACACAGGTGCATTGCGTAATTACTCATTAGCAGCAGGCCTCATGAATGCCTCCAACAATATCCTAAGCCATTTCCTTACAAGAGATATTTTTTTATTTGATGCAACACAAAGGCAGTGTTCAAACTGACAGCAACTCACAACTCAGGCAAAAATAGACTGTGCACTTGGTCATCAGTTTCAGTTGTGCACCCGATACACGAAACCAAACAAAGGGTTAACAAAACCACACTGAATATAACAAAGACATGCAACATGGCCTACGATGCTGAAACCAACATTTACATTGGACTGCTCTCTGGGGTGTATAATGAAGCAGATATTGTTTGAAAAACATTTAGTTGTGCAACACTTGCATCATAGGCTATAAGTACAGCTCTGTTCTATGTCATAATTTCAGCAGAGTATGAATACAAATAGTGTATTCAAAAGTTATGAATCCATCTTTAAGAATCCAAAATAAATTAAAATTGTGAATATGGCGGCCATTATACACAGAGAGCAACTTTGTCAATTGTTGCAATATTAAAACAACAATTTCTATGACTTTTCTAAATGTAATTTTCAGGGGAGCACCACCAAAACATGTTATGTTCTATGAACAATATGTTAAGTGTGTTAAATATTAAATTATTATTTGGACATATTGACGCCCAGTGTTGTTAAAGACTGAACAACTAATGTTATGAACCGGGCCCCAATTGTGGCTAAAATAAATGGCTTGTTGAGATATTATTTATTTGCTTGTTGAGAGGATTAACATAATCCAGATTTTGAACAACATTACCACCAATGTCCAGATCCAAAATGTCTGGAGCTACAAGTGCCACCAAATGTGACCGTATTAACATATTGAAAGTCATCCCGATACCTTGTGCTTCACACATATGCACTCACTACTAGGGTTGGGTATCGTTTAGATTTATCCGATACCGGTGCCAAACCGATACTTTTAAAACGATACCGGTGCCAAAACGGTGCCAGAACCGATACCTTCTTTAAAAAGGGGTCTCCCACACCACCGGCTGAGGTGCTTGGTACTGGGCTTGACGATTTCATGGGGTCGAACACGGTGCACGCTTCGGCCTTCAGGTTCACACCGTGACTCGCCAAATGCTTCATCAAGTTGGAGGTGTTCCCCCCTTTGCATGCAACGATTTTTAAACATTTGTTGCAAATACTATTGTTCGCGTTTTTTTGTGTAAAATGCAGCCAGACTTTCGAACGTCGTGGTTTCGGCATTTTGCGACTACTTGCTTTCACTGTCTCTGCGCACTGATTGAATTGTTTACTAAAGTTAGGTGTGGGTTGGGCAACGTGACGTGTGCATCAGCGATATTTCGTTTCGAGCACTAGAGGGCGCTGAAATGCAGTGGATATTTCAAATGGCATTTTAACTACTGGCACCGAAATGAGGCACCGGAATATGCGTTTTGATTCGGTACGGTTAGTACCGGTTGTACGGGAACCGGTTCCATAGTGGTACCGGTTCTCGGTACCCATCCCTACTCACTACTAATCATCACCAAAGGAACTGAACTACGTAGCATAGAGGCGGGTCCTGCACTTCACGTCAGATCTGGTGGTGGTCCCCTTGCAGAAGGAGTCAGTTAAGATGTTGGTAGTAACAGAAGAGAAGAAGAAGAATACGAGGAGTGGGTTGCAACAAGACTTACTCGGCCTCCGCCCCCTGCATCAAGAGAGCCCTGACACACTCCAGGCTGCCCGCACGGGCAGCTTTGTGGATGGGGGCCTCCCCCACATAGTCCTGGGAGGGAGAGCCTACGTTATGCCATGGCACAGGAAGATACATTCTGTCCTACACCCCAAATACTGCACCGGAAATATTGTTTTTCTCAGTGGCCTGCAACTTTCCCGAATTCTACTTTCAACTGTCCCAGACTGAACAAGCCCCAAATGCAAGTTCTTGTTTCCATTCTCGAAAATAAATATAGTTTAATAACTTTGTGTGATCTATGATTGACACTTTGTGTGTCAGTGCTCATGTGACGTGGTGGTGTACAGGTGGTGGCACTGGTGGTAGTGTTCGAATTCGAATACCTAACAATTAAAGTGATATACAGTATATTCCATGCATGAACACATGAACCTCATTTTCAATTTCACTTCCAATGATACATTACTACTACTGTCCCAGAATGGTCCCAGACAGACACAGCATCTTTGTGTCCCTGCCAGGTACTATTTTTACTTTCCCCAGAACAACAGGACATCCTTGGTACCGAGCCCTGCACACAAGGCACAAATAGGGTAGCAGCCACCAGCCCGTAAACTATGCAAGAGCAAGCGGCTCTTAGCCAATTAGCTTCACTCACCACCCAAAAAAACCTCAACGGTAATCTATTGAGTGCCTAGTAAAATTTGAAACATTCACTAGTAGCCATTTGGCCGTTGGACAAAAAAGTTATTTTTGCACCCTGACTACACACAGAATTCATGAATATTGTAGCGATCACCACGGAGGAGCTAAAGAGAAGAGTCGGACGCGTAGTATAGCTCTGTGTTGCTCTGTGCCCCTCCACCGCACGACCCAGAGTCAACCTTTTATTGTGCACATGAACAAACTGCCCGCTGGGCATCACCCCCTTTTATACCCCCGTGACAGACATGACATTTCCCATAATCCCTCGGGCCCCCTATTTCATCTGCGCGGGCCATGTGGTGGCCCCCCCCCTGGCCGCTACAATATATATGTGAAAAGATCACATTTGTTTTGTTTCAAAACTAAAATGCTGCACAGACTATTTGTGGCAAGATCAAACAGCAGGACGGAGCTAGGACGGAGGGTGTGAGCGTAATCTTTACACCCAGACGTTAGCACCACCCACTCAGATAAACATGGAAGGGCCAGACTACAGAGGGGTGGGGTGGGGTAGGGTGGGGTAGGGTAGGGGGGGGTGGGGTGGGTGGGGATTTCAGGGCTGTATAGCTCTGTGTGTGCTCTGTGCCCCTTCACCGCACGACCACGAGTCAACCTTTATTGTGCACTGAACAAACTGCCCGCTGGCATCACCGCCTTTTAACCCCCGTGACAGACATGACATTCCATAATCCCTCGGCCCCCTATTTTCTGCGCGGGCCATGTGGTGGCCCCCCGCGCCTGCCGCTACATATATATTGTGAAAAGATTCAACATTGTTTGTTTCAAAAACAAAATGCTGCACAGACTATTTGTGCAAGATAAAAGCAGGGAC